>JAODAL010000889.1:0-263781 GCA_025379985.1 Phyllomedusa bahiana
AATGAAAATTAAAACTATTTGGGAAATGAAATGTAGATATCAGGGGTTTGGTTTTTCACGCAGAGTGGTGACTGATGCTTGGGAGGGAGGTCTGTGTTCTTTTTATTTGTTTGCCCTGATACAGGCTAACCCTGTTTATGGATAGCTTACTTTAATACATCCGGCCACGTAACTAATTGATTTAAAGATTAGAAATTTGTATTAGAATGAATGTAAAAATTAAAAAATTATTTTCAATTATCAAAAAAATATATACATGTTACAATTCATTAATTTATTTGTACTTACTGTAATTATGTAATAGGTTTAATGGTTTAAAATGTATATGTATATACCTACTACTAACTACTAATAAGTACAAATAAATCTAAATCTTTAATGTGTGTGTATATGTCTATTATTATACAATTTATGTGACATTAAACATATTCAATTTCTTTTTTACTATTTTAAAAATATGACGTTTAATTTAGTAAAAGTTGTAATTTAACACATATATATAATTATATGTATATATTTTATCAATTAGACATATATTCACACACACATGTATATATATATTATCAATTAAATAGTTTGTCATACGGTGTCATAAACATATGTATGTGTGTATATGAATGTGTATATATATGTGTATATATATATTTATACATATATAATATATGTGTTTGGTTTTTATATTTTTAAAAAACACATACTAAATACATATGTTTATTTCACCATTACAAAATATCTTATTACAATTTTATATACATTGTGGTTGAAAATATATATATATAATTAAATATTTAATATACAAATTTAGTTTTTTGACACCAAATCGACAAAAAATTTAATTTAATTATAATTAAAATTGAAAATAAAGTGTCATAAACTTAAAAAAAATGTCGGGAACTTAAATTGTATATATATAATTAAAATATAAATAATAATATAAATTAATTAATATATTATATATTAATATATATTTTAAAAATTTTTATACACTGTAATACTATGTATCTTAAATTTTTAGATATTTTTTATATTAATATAAAAATAAATAAAATTTAATTTATTATATCATACATAAATAATACACATACATATGTTAATGACACCATATGACACACTAATTAATAAAATTATAGAGTACAACGTATTTATCAATTATAAATATATATATATAATTTTTTAAATTTTAGTTTTTATAAAATTTTTTTTGAAAATTTTATCATTATATTTATTTTTATGAATTATGTTAATTTTATAATAATCTTTTTACTTTATTTCATTATATATGTATATCTATAGATATATAGATATATATATGTATGCCATGAATTCTATTTATTTTCATAGCGTCTATTCATTATTATTCAATCATACAGTTTATCTAAATGATATTTAAATTGAAGTGAATTCTGGTTTTGAATTAGAATGATGCTTTTTTTAGAATTTTTGTCTCAATAGAGTAATAAATGTTTGAAGCAAAGTAACGATTAATAACAGCGCATCTCAATTATTATGTAACATATTTTAATATTAATAATTAATGTGACGAGGTAGCGTCACTTTCAGACTAATATCAAAATAAATATTTGAAGTGATGATTATTTATTGTCTCTCTATTCTGTAATCAAATTTAATTCATAATAAAAAATGTACACTGTTATTTATGGCTTAATTGTAAAAGATAAGTTGTAATTTTAGTAATGATAAAATTAGTATAACATTTAACACAAAAAAAAATTCCATGATAACAAGTTCACAATGTTGGATTTAAATAAAATACAGTTATTACAATTATGAGTTAAGTGACAAAAAAATATTTATTGTTACTTAACTCAAAATAATAGGAAATAATCTGAATAAATAAGAAATTTTAAAAAAATCACCCCTTTCTTGGCGGCTTTTTGTGTGTTTTATTAGATGTTTAATATGTGATCTTCTCATTAAATAAATCAAGAAAATATTCACCGATAGCAGGAAGGTAGAAGAGTAAAAAAAAAAAATATATATGTAATCTAGGACTGATTTGCATAACTTTTGGAGAGGATGGTTCCTGTCACTTTTTGATTTCAATTACTCAGAGTGTAATTTGAATACAGAATGAAAGGAAATGGGTGTCACGGGGTTAAGCATCTACATTACAGAGCAATAATTGCCAAGGTGTCGATGAAGGGAGCATTTTATTCAGTCGTTACCGCGATCTACACTGAAGAAACCGGTAGTAAAACCAGTTACGGGAATATGTTCTAGTTTTCCAGACAAACAAGAGTGTTAATTGACGTTCTATCATTATTGTCCTTCCTGCTTTAGATTAAGAGGAACAAATAATAAATTCTGGGAACAATTTACATCATCACAGACGAGCGATGTGACATTTTGCTTGTGAGTAGACGTCTGACCTCGGCATCCGTCTATCAGAGATTCTGACCTTGGGCTGCGTCTACCATAGATTCCGACCCTGGGCTCCGTCTATCATAGAGTCTGCCCTTGGTCTCGGTCTATCATAGTTTCTGACCTTGGGCTCCGTCTATCAGAGATTCTGACCTTGGGCTCCGTCTATCAGAGATTCTGACCTTGGGCTCCGTCTATCAGAGATTCTGACCTTGGGCTCCGTCTATCAGAGATTCTGACCTTGGGCTCCATCTAGCATAGATTCTGACCTTGGGCTCCATCTAGCATAGATTCTGACCTTGGGCTCCATCTAGCATAGATTCTGACCTTGGGCTCCATCTAGCATAGATTCTGACCTTGGGCTCCGTCTATCATAGATTCTGACCTTAGGCTCCGTCTATCAGAGTTTCTGACCTCGGGCTCCGTCTATCAGAGATTCTGACCTCGGGCTCCGTCTATCAGAGATTCTGACCTCGGGCTCCGTCTATCAGAGATTCTGACCTCGGGCTCCGTCTATTAGAGATTCTGACCTTGGGCTCCGTCTATCATAGATTCTAACCTTGGGCTCCGTCTATCAGAGATTCTAACCCTGGGCTCCGTCTATCAGAGATTCTGACCTTGGGCTCCGTCTATGAGAGATTCTGACGTCGGGCTCCGTCTATCATAGATTCTGACCTTGGGCTCCGTCTATCAGAGATTCTGACCTTGGGCTCCATCTATCAGAGATTCTGACATCGGGCTCCGTCTATCAGAGATTCTGACCTCGGCATCCGTCTATCAGAGATTCTGACCTTGGGCTCCGTCTATCATAGATTCTGACCTTGGGCTTCGTCTATCATAGATTCTGACCTTGGGCTTCGTCTATCATAGATTCTGACCTCGGGCTTCGTCTATCATAGATTCTGACCTTGGGCTCCGTCTATCAGAGATTCTGACCTTAGGCTCCGTCTATCAGAGATTCTCACCTTGGGCACCGTCTATCAGAGATTCTGACCGTGGGCTCCGTCTATCAGAGATTCTGACCTTGGGCTCCGACTATCATAGATTCTCACCTTGGGCTCCGTCTATCATAGATTCTGACCTTGGGCTCCATCTAGCATAGATTCTGACCTTGGGCTCCGTCTATCATAGATTCTGACCTTAGGCTCCGTCTATCAGAGATTCTGACCTTAGGCTCCGTCTATCAGAGATTCTGACCTCGGGCTCCGTCTATCAGAGATTCTGACCTTGGGCTCCGTCTATTAGAGATTCTGACCTTGGGCTCCGTCTATCATAGATTCTAACCTTGGGCTCCGTCTATCAGAGATTCTAACCCTGGGCTCCGTCTATCAGAAATTCTGACCATGGGCTCCATCTATGAGAGATTCTGACTTCGGGCTCCGTCTATCAGAGATTCTGACCTTGGGCTCCGTCTATCAGAGATTCTGACCTTGGGCTCCATCTATCAGAGATTCTGACATAGGGCTCCGTCTATCAGAGATTCTGACCTCGGGCTCCGTCTATCAGAGATTCTGACCTCGGGCTCCGTCTATCAGAGATTCTGACCTTGGCTCCATCTATCAGAGATTCTGACCTTGGGCTCCGACTATCAGAGATTCTAACCTTGGGCTCCGACTATCAGAGATTCTGACCTTGGGCTCCGTCTATCAGAGATTCTGACCTCGGACTCCGTCTATCAGAGATTCTGACCTTGGGCTCTGTCTAATAGAGATTCTGACCTTGGGCTCCGACAATCATAGATTATAACATTGGGCTCTGTCTATCAGAGATTCTGACCTTGGGCTCCGTCTATCAGAGATTCTGACCTCGGGCACGGTCTATCAGAGATTCTGACCTTGGGCTCCGTCTATCAGAGATTCTGACCTTGGGCTCCGTCTATCAGAGATTCTGACCTTGGGCTCCGTCTATCAGAGATTCTAGCCTTGGGCTCCGTCTATCAGAGATTCTAACCTTGGGCACCGTCTATCAGAGATTCTGACCTTGGGCTCCGTCTATCAGAAAATCTGACCTTGTTGCCAATAGCAACCACTTATTTTTTAGTAATGAAAGCTGAGTTTTGATTGGTTGCTATGGGCCACAAGGCCTGTTTTCCTGGAAGATGGTTTTGATAATTGAAGCCTATGGAGCCTCCATCTTAGTTTCTATCAAAAATTTTGAAAAAAATAGGACAATTTTTTGGGCATTCAAAGGATGGACTCTATGATGGAAACCTGATGGACTCTACCATAGACAGTGGGGTCCAACTGGCACAATTGGTGTCCATCATGAAATGGATCGTTATTTTGGATTTTTCCGTCCTATCACTGAACAAAACAACAGAAATAATGATGCAGATGTGATCCAGGCCATAGACGTATAGGTCGGGAGACACTACCAACATGGTGTATACCTCACATGACATATGTAACTGTATGACATTGATTCCCATTATAAAGTAATGTATCGGTGGAACGTATATGCTTCTTGAGGAATTTCTCTATACAGAATAACATAGTCAAGTATACCCCTACATAATCCAGAATAACATTCTTTTGCTATACGTAGGTTCAATAGGGCCCTAACTTCAGGAGCATTTTCTAGTGTATATATCTAACTTAAACTTAAAGCCAGTGTAAAAAGAGGTTTAAGGAGGTTGTCCTACTTTATACAATGATGGTGTATCGCTAGGATAGGTCATCAATGTCTGGTAGGTGCGGGGCCCACCTCTGGGACCTGCACCTATGTCCTAAATGAGCCCTTAAAGCTCTCTGTTCTGAACGGAGAGGTGGTCGGGACACTCACTTAGACATGAATGGGAGCTAAACTTGGAACTCCCATTCAAGTCAATGAGAGAGTCCTGACCACCTCTGTTTTCAGAATGGAGAGGTGGTTGGGAAACTCCCTTAGACATGAATGGGAATTCCAATTACTGCCGAGTATCTCTGCTCGGCTAAACTTGGAACTTCCATTCACATCAATGAGAGAGTCCTGACCACCTCTGTGTTCAGAATGGAGAGGTTTCGGGGCTTGTTTAGGAGATAGGTGCAGGTCTCAGAACTGTCAGACATTGATGACCTATCCTAGCGATAAGTCCCCTTTAAGAGGTCTTGTCATTTGTCAGTGCCCCTTCTGATACCGGTTGGTAGCTCGCTATGGGCCGGCCTGACAGAACGGGGAGATGGCCGCACTTGATCATTCATGTCTTTGGGACTTTTGAATATGCCCAAGAACACTGGCTCATCTAAACTCTGAACAGGAAAACTGCACCAGCGCGGCCATCTATCCATTCTGTTAGGCCGACTCGTAGCGGGCTACCAATTGGCCTCAGAAGGGATATCGCCAAATGGTAAAACTCTTTTAGGTTTCGCTATTTTTATTTTCTAATATATATATATATATATATATATATATATATATATATATATATATATATATATATATATAGATATATATATATGTATTATAGAAAAATTTGGTTACTCACATTGGTATTTACCCCTACTGGGATTTACTTATCTGAAGCCCTGTTTGATCTCTCCTGATAGGCTGCCAGCACTGGTTGCTATAGCTACAGACCTGTTTGATCTCTCCTGATAGGCTGCCAGCACTGGTTGCTATAGCTACAGACCTGTTCAATCTCTCCTGATAGGCTGCCAGCACTGGTTGCTATAGCTACAGACCTGTTCAATCCCTCATGATAGGCTGCCAGCACCGGTTTCTATAGCTACAGACCTTGTCAATCTCTCATGATAGGCTGCCAGCACTGGTTACTATAGCTGCAGATCTGTTAGATCTCTCCTGATAGGCTGCCAGCACTGGTTGCTATAGCTACAGACCTGGCTTCTACAGCAGCCAAGTAGAAGTCAGTAAACACGCCCCTGAATTCAATGTGAAACCAAGAAAGCAGGACTGAGGTGAGATGAATCAATGTAGTGAGACAAGCCCTTTAACGGCTCTCCATTAGATACAGTCTGCAAAAATGTAGCATAGGTATTTCCACAGTACGACGTTGTTGCCATAGTAGGCCTTCATCAAGGACACAGTGGGAGGTGAGGAGCCGAGCTGTGGAGAGAGTCAATGAGGTTATAGGATTAATCTGCTGCCCACTCCATCTGTAGGTTATCTCCCTTAGGAACAAAGGTTCAGACATGTTGCTTGACCCTTCCTTCCCCCCTGACACCATCACCAGTTGAAATTAGCAGGTTCTTCCAAGTTTTATGTCATGTATGAGGTTAAGGCCGGTACACACTCAACCCAATTTTAGAAGAAGCCTATTCACGTATCAAAACACAGTAAAAATATGCATACTTTGAGCTGTTGTAATCAATTACCAATGGTGCATGGCCGTATTGCTAAACACTAAGCCCCCAGGCCACATGATGGAGAACTGACTTGAAGCCATTCTCCATTTTAATATATGTTTTTCTTTAGATATATAAGGTATGGGTCTAGACATGTCACCCTTACCACCAACAAATACCATTCAGATAAAAAAGGGGCTGTGATATGGGGGCACGGCTTCTTCCAGTGACTTTTTATTATATAATATTAATGGGATCCATGGTAGTGAAAGGGTCAATGACTAACGGCTAATCTAGGGTAGTTAAGGGGTTGACAACAACATCCTTGGTGGTTCATTGTTTTGAAAAATTAAAAATCCCTGGTGGTTTGGGGTAGAGAAGGGGTTTATGTAAGCTCTTTGCTGGTGAAAATATATTTTCCTAGCTGAGCCTGTTAGAGGGACATTGCTAACAGAAGTAAGAAAACAGTAAGGCAGAAGGCTACAGAGCTCTAAAGGGTTAAAGTTTATTATTAATATAGATAAACAAGCGCCTGTGCTGCTGATAAGATACAGCAGGTAGTGATGTCACCATGGTTGGACAGGGCAGCTGAAGCAACGAGAGGAGAGAGAGAGAGAAAGTTGAGAGAGGTGGACAGTAACCTAGGGAAACTTGTGTACACAAGCAGCAGATATAATCTCCTTTAGCACCAGAAGAAAACAAAATCAAAACAGCAATGTAATTGGTAATGGTCTTTATTTAGCTTTGTCTAAATCTAATCAATGTGGTGAGAATACCCCTTTAATGTGGAATGCCCTTCCCCACACCTACAGATCTATTCCTATTCCGGCAATTGCAGTCATCTTATCTAGCTGACCTCCAAAGTAAGTATAATTGCAAAAAGATAATTGACAGGTGATGAATATGTGGAGAACATTATACTGCATTGGTTCTAGAGCAAACACATCTGAAGAACGATGAGAGTTTTTGATGGTTAGCTTAGTGCTCCCAGTCATATTACCTTAGATCACTCAAATTCAATGCCTGCGGGCCAAATCTGGTCCCCCATGTCATATTATGGGACTCCTCACAGCTTAGATACAGGAAGCAGGGATGGACAAGGTTCAGATACCAAAGGATTAGCTCTTCACTTTTCCTAGAGGATACAACGAACACTTGGCAGAGGTAATAGCACTAGCACAGGAAGAAGGCACCATCTTGAATTCAGAACTCTGGAGCACCTTCCACATCACCCTGGTCAGCAACTCACAACCGGTGGCCCAACTCTGGCAGCCCTACCCACCCTCCAAGGTAGACAGCTCAGTGCTAAGGAGGTGGAAGAGGCTGGTTCTTATGCAATCTTAAAAGGACATCTTTGCTTATTACTGACCATGTGGCGCACCATGGCCCTTTCAGGGAAACCATAAAGCTAAAGTGGCCCTCTATGAAAATATGTTCAGCACGCCTTCCTTAGACAATGTTCCTATCTGAGTTAGTGGGTCCATTAGAAGCATCATTGCAAATCCCATAAAATTAAAAGGGTTTCGCTGAACCCACGAACTCTATTATAAGTCATTGTTGACTGTTGGATGCTGGTGGTGTCCATCATATGACCATTCAAGCAATGGGTAATGGAAGCCACCATGCAAATATAAGCAGGTCCACTACAAGCAGCCATGTCCTCTTCTATCTGAGCACCAGTCAGGGTCCCAGCCAGTGTTAGACTGTGGTGCCCAGGGCCCACTGGCGGAGTTGATTCTAGGGGCCCACCAGTTGAGCTGTTTCTGGGCCCACCGGTGGGGTTTATTTTATGGACCCACCCTACAGCTACTGTAATGACCGTACAGGTCTCCTATACTCTGCCTCTTGCTTTTTGCCTCTCTTTCTCTTCTTTTCTACCTCTTTCGAGGATGTATATGCAATTAAAAAAGAACTCCAGGTCTACCATGCTCCGTGGCCCACCGGAGGTTTTCCCTATTCTCCAATGGGCCAGTCCAAGCCTGGTTCCAGCTCATGGGTCTTCCCCTAGTGTTAACTTCGGACATATCTTACTGACTTTTTTTTCGAGGTAGGAAACACCTCCACAAATGTTCTTCAAGAAGAATAAAATTTATGTAGATAAATTAGAGGTGTAAGAATTGATGGTGCTATGATAATTTAGGGCAGTAACTTTATATCTTTTAACTACGTATAAGATCCTTACAAAAAGATTTCAGCCACCCTCCAGGGAACTACTGCAACAACCCCATCCATTCCTCCCCCCAACTGTCCTCCTGACACTGCTGTAGTCTTGGGAAACCATAAACAGCTTCCATGGAAGCCTAGTAGAAAAACACAAATTTGGGTCAGTTTCTCATGTGTTTAAAAAATAAAATAATATTTTTTTATTTTACTATTATTCCTTCTTCTCTATTTAACTTTATTATTTAGTCCCACTAAGGTGTAAATGTATTGCAGCGTACTGTGCTGTAACTACAGTTCTATTCCCTGTGTCTCGGGATGTAGATATCCTAACACTATAGAAATGGGGCCACTGTTTTTACTATTTACTTTCTTTATTTTTTTAATTTAATTTTTTTGTCCCATTTGTATGCTTGACTATTAAGGGACATGACTGCTAGTACAATATACTGCAATACTCATGCATTGTAGTGTAGTGCACTTTAAAAAACACTGCAATTTTTGGGGCATAATCACAGCTCAATGGCTAGACTAGACTGGACCCAGAAGTAGGCATCTCTAGCCTATATGCTACCTGGGAGAAATTGACAGGTGCATCTAATTGCAGAGCAGCAGCTCACATCCCCCACTGCTAGGGGAAAAGTTAGATGATAAAAAACTGCACATTAGTTTAATGCCTGTTCACACCAGCATGCAGAAAAACCACAGTATAATGTTTGGAGAGATTGCACAAATGCAAAAATACCAATAAAACAACCATTCATACACTCTCAACGCATGAGGGGGGTGGTTGCTGGTACCACAGTTGCATGTAAACAAGGCGACACAGAAGGGTGCCATAAATACAGATACGTGTGGTACACCATGCTGGGTTAAAACCTATTAGTGACTCCCATACTATTAGACTAGACAGACTGCCCAGCACCTTCTGGACGTCCAACACAAAACACAGGTACCCTCCGCTCCCCAGCACTGTTGGTGCAGGGACCCCAATACGCAAGCTCGCAACCAGCGTCAACGGTCCTCATGTCTTGCGAGTCCCTACACTAATAATTTACAAAAAAAACCTTTACTTTAATTGCACTTCTATCTCCCTATGCTTCGGGATGTAGTTGTCCCGATGTTGTAGATCTGAGGGCGCTGCTTTTATTATTACTTACTATTATTTCTTTAGTTTTTATTGCTACCATTTGGGGTGTATATGACTTTAAATAAAAATAGAGAAAAGTTAAAATACTCTACACCGGCTAATTAAGACTCTGCGCCCATGCAGGTGGTCCCGATGGCTCATGCCAGGCGGAGCGTCAATCTCTAAGCCTTCCAGGCTGCAGGAGTTGCACACATGCTATCAATGTGGCTCTTGCATACCTGTCTGAGGAACGAGGGTGATCTCACCCACAGCTCCGCATGAGGGAATGTTTTCAGAAAACGAATCCTAGACTTAAGGAGGAAAAAAAAAATCATTGTGTTGACTTATTTTGACAGTTGGACTGTGCGGTTCTAGTCACAAAAGTACCGTGTACAGTAAATATCTTCAAACATGTCAATCACCGCGGAAAGGTCTCGAAATCAACAACAGCTGCTCGGTAAATGTTGCCTTTCAGACTAGACCACGACAACGCTATAATTTCCTCTATTACTTTAGGCCACATGTCAGAAGGTCGTCATGGGATTATTGAGTCAGTATACAAATGTATTGATTGTGATATACATATATTTGTGTTTTTGATATAAATATATCAATAAACTTTCTATACAACGAGTTCTGTATATATTTATTTATGAATCATCTACTTGTCCATCTGTTTTATATATGTATAGAGAGTGATAGAGAAAGAGAGAGAGAGAGAAAGAGAGAGAAAAAGAGAGAGAGGGAGAGAGAGAGGGTGAGTGAGACAGAGAGAGAGAGAGAGAGAAAGAGAGAGAGAGTGAAAGAGAGAGAAAAAAAGAGAGAATGAGAGAGAGTGAGAGAGGGAGAGGGTGAATGAGATAGCAAAAGAGAGAGGGTGAGTGAGACAGCGAGAGAGAGAGAGAGAGAGAGACAGAGAGAGAGAATGAGAGAGAAAGAGGGTGAATGACACAGCGAGAGAGAGAAAAAGAGAGAGAATGAGAGAGAAAGAGGGTGAATGACACAGCGAGAGAGAGAAAAAAAGAGAGAATGAGAGAGAGTGAGAGAGGGAGAGGGTGAATGAGATAGCGAAAGAGAGAGGGTGAGTGAGACAGCGAGAGAGAGAGAGAGAGAGAGAGAAAAAGAGAGAGAGAATGAGAGAGAAAGAGGGTGAATGACACAGCGAGAGAGAGAAAAAGAGAGTGAATGAGAGAGAGAGAAAGAGGGTGAGTGAGACAGCGAGAGAGAGAGGAGAGGGTGAGTGAGACAGTGAGAGAGAGAAAAAGAGAGAGAAAATGGGAGAAAGAGACAGAAAGAGAGAGACAGAGGGAGAGACAGAAAGAGAGAGGGAGAAAGAGAGAGAGATGTATATAGATAATATCTATCTATATATGTATCTCTCTCTCTACATAAAGATAGATATATATATATAGATATGAAATAGATAGATATGAGATAGATAGATAGATAAAACGGATAGACAGGTAGATGATTTTTTTAACCCCTTGCTGACAGCTGGTCATAATAATATGGATCTTCATTTGTTTCCTCTCTGCCTTCCAAAACCCATCACTTTTTTATTCTACATTTGAGGACCTTTATTTTGCGGGATGAGTTGTACTTTTTAATTGTGTCATTGACCGTACCATAGAATATACTGGGAAACCGCAAAAAAATTCTACGTGGTGTGAAATGTGAAAAGGAATGTACTTGCGCCGTGTTTACAGGGGTTTTGTTTTTACGGTGTTACCTTGGTATAAATGATGTGTATCCTGTATCCTGTACATTCCCACAATGTCAAATATGTAGAGTAGTACGTGAAATAATTCAAACACTCTCTATTTCTGCGCCGTGGCGCCATTTTCTGAGACCCATAGCTTTTTTGCACTTCCACCCTTAGACCTGAGTGAGGGGCATTTTTTGTGGGCTGAAATTTACTTTTTATTGATGCGACTTTTTTGATCCCGATACATAGGAATTTACCAACACCAGGTTGTACCATGTTGATAAGGGGTTCAATGTTGAGCTGTATTTTTTTTTTGTACCATTTGGGGCATATATTACTTTTAGATAACTTTTTATTCAACTTTTTTTTGGAAGGTGAGCAAAAAATATCAGTTGTGGCACTGGGTTCACTGTGTGGAATAAAAAGTAACAGTTATGCTTTTTTATTGTCTTTTTTTTAGGACTATTAGAGTTTAAACTGTTATGGCCTCATGTATGAAAACTGTTTAGGTCTGTCTTTGTTACCCATAACAACCAGTTTTCATATGTAAGACCCTAAATATTTAATTTTTTTAATTTTTTTCCTTTTTTACTATTATTTTTCATTTTACATTTATTTCTTCATTTTTTTTTTTACTTTATTCTTTAGTCCCACTAAGGTGCTTGACTTCTAAAGGGATATGATTGCCCATATAATATACTGCAATACTAATGCATTGCAGTGTAGTGTCCCTTCACTGAACTTCTATCTCCCTATGCCTCAGGAGGTGTCCTAACATTTTAGACCTGCTTTTACTATTACCGTATGTCTTTTTTTTTTTTACTTTATTTTATTTTATTTTTTAGTCCCACTAGGGGGCCCTATTGCTAGTACAATATACTGAAGTATTTAGGCCTAACAGTACAGAACTGCACTTCTATTTCCCTATACTTCAGGACGTAGGTATCCTAACATTGTAGAGCTGAGGGCACTGCTTTTACTACTACTTTTGATTATTTCAAAATCTGGGATATATATGATATTTGATTACTTTTTATTAAACTGTTTTTGGAAATGGAGGTGATCAAATAATAGTATTTGTACCATTTGGTTCACTGTGTAGGATAAATAGTAGCAATATGCTTTTTTACTAGTTTTTTTACTAGGACTAATGGAGTTTAAACTTTTAATTTTTTTTTATATTTTACATTTTTTTATTATTTTTCCTTTTACTATTATTCCTTCTTCTTTATTTAACTTTATTCTTTAGTCCCATTAAGGTGCTGGACCACTAAGGGGCACAATCGCTAGTACAATATACTGCAATACATTTGTATTGCAGTATATTGTACTATGCTGTAACTACAGTTCTATATCCCTGTGTCTCAGGACACTGTAGAAGTGAGGGCACTGTTTTTACTATTATTTCTTTATTATTTTTTAACTTAATTTTTTAGTTCCATTTCAATACTTGACTACTAAGGGACATGACTGCTAGTACAATATACTGCAATACTCATGTAATGTAGTGTATTTTAATTGCATCTCCCTATGCTTCAGGATGTAGGTGTCCTAATTTGTAGATCTGAGGGCACTGCTTTTATTATTATTTACTATTATTTCTTTAGCCTTTCTTGGTACCAGTTGGGTGTATATGACTTTTTGTAAACTTATTATTCCAATTTTTTCGGTAAGTAAGGTGACCAAAGAATAATAGTGGTGCCATAGGGTTCACTTTGTAGAATAAATAGTATAAATTGCTGTATGCTCTTTGCTTATTATAGGATTAATGGGGTTTAAACTTTTAATAATAGTACATTGTCTACATTGTTAGGACACCTGAGGTACAGGGAGAGAGACATAAAAGTTAGCACTGCAGCATATTGTACTCGCAAGCATGCCTCCAAGTGGTCAAGCACCTCAGTAGGACTAAAGAATAAATTAAATTAAAATGAAAACAAATATATATATATATATATATATGTATAAAACTTTAGTCTTAAGTCCCACTAAGTTACTTGACAACTTGGAGGCATGCTTGTGAGTGCCATATACTGCAGTACTAATGCATTGCAGTGTATTGTACTCTGACTTTTATGTCTCTATCCCTGAGCCTCAGGATGTAGGTGTCCTAACAATGTAGACATTGCTTTTGATATTATTATTTTTTTTTTTTACTTTATCCTCGAGTCCCATTAGAGTTCTTGACCATTAGGGAGCTAGATTGCTTGTACAATATACTGCAATACTGATATATTGCAGTGTATTGTATTCTATCTTTTGTGTCTCTCTTCCTGAGCCTCAGGGTGTTGGTGTCCTAACCTTGTAGACCTAAAGGTCTCGGTGTTAAAGAGGTTGTCTCACTACAGGGATTGTTCTTTATGTTGAAGATCTTGCAAAAACAAGTCACTTTGCAATATATGTCCATTAACAGTGTCCTACCTATCCTGAGATATCCCCTCTTGTATGGGCTGCATCAGCTCCTCAGGTTGCTATAGCTACAGACCTGTTCAATCTCTCTTGATAGGCTGCCAGCACTGATTGCTATAGCTACAGACCTGTTTTCTACTGCAGCCTAGTGGAAGCCAGTAAACACACCCCTGAATTCAAACTGAAACCAAGAAAACAGGACTCAGGTAAAATGAATCAATGTAGTGAGACAACCCCTTTAACTTTTATCAGACATGTATTGTTGCTTATCAAATAGTCAGTGTTTATGTAATTACTATGCCTGTTCAGACTGCAGCGCAGCCCTGTGCCCGTGGAGTGCGGCAGATACTGTATTTTTGGCTTTGATTTGATGCCATATTGTGTGTTTTCTTTGTTCTAGTCTGAACTCTGTCTGATTCCAATACTTGTTGTGTGGTGATTGACAGGTTCTCCATCATATCTGTCTGGATACTTTTGCTTGCCCTAGTGCTGGGCTGCAGATAGTTTGGACTGAGCGGTGATTGACAGTTGCCTTCACCACCCATCTTTCTTTCCTGTCAGCCTGTGGTCTGTGTGGTTTGGATGTCAGAGGGTTGGTCCAATCACGTCCTGAACTGTGACTCTGACATCCCTTAAAAAGACCATTTTTTCTCTGGGATATTGCTTGCAATAGTCTCTTGTAGCTTGAGCTGGTGTTTGACTGGATTATATTACTTGGATTACTGACCCCTTTGCCCGCCTTCTTGACCTCCGTTTTTTGCCTATTGCCTCTGTACCATTTTGGTATCTCCGTTTTGACCTATTTTCCTCTCGACTATTCTTGATTGTGTTTGTCTTGTAGGTAGTACCGTCATCCAGCTGTCCCCGACCCCTTAGAGTCAGGCCGGCAATTAGGCAGGGACAGTTTGGGGGGCTTAGTGCTACAGCTTACACTATCTGTCCTCCCATGTCACCCTATCTTGGTCCCGGGATCCATCACAGTTAATTTACTTAAAGGGATTGTCTCATCTTAAAGTTTCATAGGATGCATGAATGAAATAATGCTGCTTTGCTCTGTCACTTCCTGGTCAAGCTGTCTGTAATTAGCATATGAGCTCCATGTATTCAGACCTCTCTGTTTATTAGTCTAGATTAAATAAATTACCTTCTCTGAGGTCCAGAGACGCTTCTGAGCTTCTGTACACAGTAGAGTAATTACGGTCTTTTGTCTGAAAGATCAGATAACACACAAGCTCTCACTGCTGGCTGGGACCTGTATGATGTATCACTCCCT
The DNA here is from genome assembly GCA_025379985.1 of Phyllomedusa bahiana. Classification (NCBI taxonomy): domain Eukaryota; kingdom Metazoa; phylum Chordata; class Amphibia; order Anura; family Hylidae; genus Phyllomedusa; species Phyllomedusa bahiana. The sequence goes on from JAODAL010000889.1 coordinate 15,339, forward strand.
GCTATCAGATAGAAAAAACAGCAGGGAAGAAGTAGTACACAGGTCGGTCACTTGGGAAACTTGAAAGCCCTCAGAAGGTGATAAAATCACTTGTAGCTCCTTAACAAAAAAAGATGAACAAAGCAATATATTTGGAAACGTCTTCATTTAGTGTTCCCTACATTTTGAAAGCTATTCTTTGTAGTGAGACAACCCCTTTAAGGCATTTTTTTCAGTGTGTTGCTTTATAAATGGAAGTGGCTCTTAGGACCTAAATGTTTGCCAGAGCTGGGTAACAAAACCTAATCAACCGGTGGACAGTGGTGTAACTATAGTGGGTGCAAAGGTAGCGGCTGCCACAGCGTTGTAAATGGCACATGGTAACTGAGGGGCCCCATTTCACTATTTGCACTAGGGCCCAGAAGCTCAAAAGTTACGCCTCTGCTGGTGGACCATAACACAACGGTATGATATGACAGTGATTGCAGGGACTCAGTAGCTGTCAATTATCTCCAGCCTCTGGCTGTAATGGCTTGGGTCAGAGAAACCTTCTGCTTAACCACTTAGATGCCGCAATCTATAGTGAGCATGGCATCTAGGTGGTTAGGTATAATGAGACCTCCTCCTGTCACCCATTTGTCCCTGCAATTTTTTTTTTCAATTGTGAATGTTACCAAAATTTCATTTTTATTTTTTGAACTATTTTGACCTTTCAAATTGTATTTTTAATTTTTTTTCTTCAGTACTGTACATAGAAGATCAGTTAAAGGGGTTGCATCATTACAGTAAATGGTCTTCAGAATAAGGGGACAGTGAAAACAAGCAACTTTGCAATTGGATGTCATTAACAAAGCTGTCTTGTATTCACAGTATTCCTTATCTTCGTTTTCTCTAAACAAACTTCTCCAGTGCCGATCGTATAGTCGTATCTCACCTCCTTGCATTTCATTAGCTGAGGGCTCTAATAATTTACATTCTGTTCTGCCCCTGGACGCCGTATTCACAGAGCTTGTATTCCTGCCTCTCACTCAGAATTAGGGTCCGACAACAATTTCACTCTATACAGCTAGCTGCCTCCTCATTGACACTGCAGCTGTCTCTATAATCAGAAAACAGCAGAATTGTGCCACGGTGCCTTAATGCTCCTGCGTGTAAGGGGCCGACAAAAATTTCACTCTATACAGCTAACTGCTCCTCATTGACACTGCAGCTACTGCTACAATCAGAAAACAGCAGAATTGTGCGTCGGTGCCTTATGTAAACATGAAGGGAGATGGATCTGTGCTCTGGATGGATTCAACTGTAGCAAACCTCCAGCTGTGAGAGATCAGTGCTGAGTTCATAGAAGACTGTTTAGACTGAATGCAGGACTGTGGTATGTAAACAGCTCTTACAAAATAAGACTGCATAGGGAGAGGACAGTGATATGTGGAGGGGTGGGGGACAAACTGGAGCCAGAATGAACAGTGAAAGGGGGATCCCCCTTCAGTTAAGAAACACCCAGCTGGGAGGGGAAGAAACGCCCCTGGATTTAAGGAAGTGAGAGCATGAAGCTTCAAGAGAACAGCCGAACTGAAGAAGCGATACATCCCCTTTAAACTAATTCCAAAAGACTGGCACTTCCATTAAATTCAGCCCCTTCTGCACAGTGAGTATACATTTTGACATACAAACTACAGTAATTCCGATTTGCAGACAGAAAATGACACGGCCTGGGATTCGGAATAGTTTTTAGTAAATTGTTTATAGAGAATGTGTTTGTAATTGTCACATAACAGTGATATCCAATTGTATCGTACGCTCTGGATGTATATTTATCTACAGAGCCTTAGCGCTTCACTGAGCAGATGGGAGAGCCGCCCGCTGCCAAGAACAATAACCTCCTCAGATGTTACAGATGAAATAAGGTCACATCACAGAACCGCGCTCGGACGTAATAGCGTTAGCTTCATTTATAATATTTCATTGCTTTGATACTTTGTAAACTTTTTACAGATTAAAAAAAGAAAAAAAGAAAAAAGAAAAAAAATGTTTGGCTTCAGGACAGAACGAGATTTGGTCCTTGGTTTATTTGTGAAATTGATAAATAATTGAGTCAGGATTTATCCACACAACATAAATATTTAGCATATGTAATACAGAATCTAAAGTATGTAATGGCAGCAAGAGAGAAAATAACAGGATCAGCGCAGGGCGTGATAGGTGGTGAGATAACGGCTGCAAACTGAGGTGCAGCTTTAACCCTTGGTGATAACCTCTGTACATTTCGAGCCTGAGGATGGAGCATGTTCTTGAGCTGAGCCCATATCATCTACAGTCAGTGTGAGCTGTATATTACAGATTACACTCGGCGGTAACGGAAGGGATTGGAGATAAAGCTGATCGCAGCTATTTAACCTCTTAGATACCGTAGTCAATTGCAACCACGGCATCTAAGTGGTTAGACAGGTGTAATGGCCTACCTCTGGCTCCCTTTTGGTGTCTACACTGATAAACATAATACACTGCAGCACAAAAGTATTGCAGTGTATTATATGAGCAATCAGAGGAGAGCATGATTAGGCTCCCTGGCGGGTGAATAAGAAAAGGTTAACATAAGTTTATGAGACATTTCAAAGAACTAAAAATTAAATCTAGCCCTTTATTATTCATGAGGGGGGGGGGGGGGATGAGACATTATACATATAGTAATTTTATTCTGGTCCATATGGGCAACATTATAGTGGTTATATTCTTGCTCATAGAGAGCAGTATTATAGTAGTTATATTCTTGTATTATGGTATATTCAGTATTATGGTAGTTATATTCTTGTACATAGGGGGCATTATTATAGTAATTATATTCTTGTACATAGGGGAAGTATTATAGTAGTTATATTCTTGTATATAGGGGCAGTATTATAGTAGTTATATTCTTGTACATAGGAGCAGTATTATAGTAGTTATATTCTTGTACATAGGGAGCAGTATTATAGTAGTTATATTCTTGTACATAGGGGCAATATTATAGTAGTTATATTCTTGTACATAGGAGGCAGTATTATAGTAGTTATATTCTTGTACATAGGGGGCAGTATTATAGTAGTTATATTCTTGTACATAGGGGGAAGTATTATAGTAGTTATATTCTTGTACATAGGGGCAGTATTATAGTAGTTATATTCTTGTACATAGGAGCAGTATTATAGTAGTTATATTCTTGTACATAGGGGGCAGTATTATATTAGTTATATTCTTGTACATAGGGGCAGTATTATAGTAGTTATATTCTTGTACATAGGGGACAGTATTATATTAGTTATATTCTTGTACATAGGGGCAGTATTATAGTAGTTATATTCTTGTACATAGGGGGCATTATTATAGTAGTTATATTCTTGTATATAGGGGCAGTATTATAGTAGTTATATTCTTGTACATAGGAGCAGTATTATAGTAGTTATATTCTTGTACATAGGGGCAGTATTATAGTAGTTATATTCTTGTGCATAGGGGACAGTATTATATTAGTTATATTCTTGTACATAGGGGCAGTATTATAGTAGATATATTCTTGTTCATAGAGAGCAGTATTATAGTAGTTATATTCTTGTATATAGGGACAGTATTATGGTAGTTATATTCTTGTATATAGATGCAGTATTATAGTAGTTATATTCTTGTACATAGGAGAGTATTATAGTAGTTATATTCTTGTATATAGGGGCAGTATTATAGTAGTTATTATTCTGTACATAGGAGCAGTATTATAGTAGTTATATTCTTGTACATAGGGCAGTATTATAGTAGTTATATTCTTGTACATAGAGCAGTATTATAGTAGTTTTATTCTTGTAAATAGGATGCAGTATTATAGTAGTTATATTCTTGTACATAGGAGCAGCATTATAGTAGTTATATTTTTGTACATGGGGCAGTTTTATAGTAGTTATATTCTTGTACATGGGGGCAGTATTATAGTAATTATATTATTGTACATAGGAGTAGTATTATAGTAGTTTTATTCTCGTTCATAGGGACAGTATTATAGTAGTTATATTCTTGTACATAGTGGGCAGTATTATAGAAGTTGTATTCTTGTACATAGGAGCAGTATTATAATAGTTATATTCTTGTACATAGGAGGCAGTATTATAGCAGTTATATTCTTGTACATAGAGGGCAGTATTATAGTAGTTATATTCTTGTACATAGAGGGCAGTATTATAGAAGTTAGACTGTAGAATCAGTTGACCAAGAGTTTGTATTCTGTAACTATGGGGACACATAGGTCTGCATAGGTGCTGTGTACAAAATATGGTAGGAGGTTTTTGCTATAATAACTGTTTTCAATGCATTACAACCTAGTTGTTGACATGCCCTTTCTGAGCATGACTTATTTGATATTGAATCCATAACACTGTTCTAAAAATAATAATATCAACCATAAAACAAGCTTTCTAGCATCTACAGTGGGCAAAGCGCGAGTCCTACCTTGAAATGATCAGAACGCTTTTATTCTCTGTTACCTTTGACCGCTGCACAACATTATTCCACTGCCAATTATAATTATCACTGAGATCAAATGTAGTATTAAGCCGATCTTATAAACGGCACCCTATCCTGGAGCTACAGGGGTGGCAGCATGTCATAAGGGTGAGTAACGGAGAGCGATAGCCATCTCTGACATATATGAATTGATTACATAAGTGTCCAGTGGTGGTCCTTTCATGTGTCCCCCCACCCCCCCAACTTTTTAAAATTTATTTTTTAAATTTTTATATTTTGTTACTGTAAATCCCTCCGCATCAGTTTACAATTAGGACAATAATAACTGAAATCTGCTTTCATCTGTACACACAATTACAATGAGCTACATGCTTTAATAGGATTGTAAGGAATCCAAGTTTGACCCATACAGGGGGAAAAAAAAGTAAACATTCTCATTCTGGATACTATATCATTATCACAACAAAGCGGGACTGCTGAAATCCGAGGATCTCACCATCTGGAGAATGTTAATCACTCCAAAATGAAGGATGTTTTTTATTTCAGCTTGTGACAGACACACTCCTTTCCTAGATAGATGATTATTTGTATAAATGACATCATCAGTGTAGAAAAATATAGTGTGTGTATAGAATAGTGTATAGTGCACAAAGATATAAATACATACATAATGTAGTGCACTATGTAGCAGACCCTGACCTGCAGGTATATACACAGTTATTCATCTCAGTACCCCTTTTTTATTTATCCTTCTGGTATGTTTGTGCGTCAGTGTTCACTGTCGTTCTGGAGTTTTGTTCATGATACTGGCAGCTCAACATATGCCAAATGCAGAATATGGTGTTTGAAATTGTACAGTGTGGTATGAAAATGTAGCAAGTGGGGGAGGAGGGTCTGCTAAATAGAAAGTTTATATTAATAACACTAACAAGTCACATGACACCAGGGAGGGAAAATGGCAAATTGGGCACAATTTGTGCATTTTAATTTAGGGTTGTATTCACTTTTGTTGCAACCGTTTTAGACATTGATGGCTGTATGTTGAGTTATTTTGAGGGCACACCAAACTTACACTGTTATACAAGCTGCACACTGACTGCTTTAGATTGTATCAAAGTGCCTTCAGTGTTGTCCCATGAAAAGATATAATACAATATTTACAAAAATGTGAGGGGTGTGATACACTCTATGGGAGACATGTATGAAAGAAGGCGCAGTGAAGTGAATTATCACATCTCGTTTTAAGTGTATAATGTGTCTGATGTATGAAAGTGTTTTTTGTGTGATTATAAATGATTTCTAAAGTTCATCGCGCCCCTCGCCTGTGTGTTTGGCGCATTATGGAAATTAGGCGCATTAGTACTTGGCCAAACATGTATAAAGGCTATAGATAGGCTGTAAATAAAAGAAAAGTCATTAGAATAGCATGTCAGTGATAGAAACTATGGTAGTGATCTTGCTTGGTGCACCACAGGTTTCAGCAATACTTGTGCTGTGCTGGCTCTTGCCGTTTAATGTAGTAAAAATTAATGTTGTAAATTTAATGTAGTAAAAATTTAAAAGTCTGAAGAACATCAGTGGGTTATGTAAAATTACTTTGAGATTTTATTAATTTTAAATACGTTTAATATTTTTGGGATATTATATATTTTTATATTAATTTTATGTGATATCATTTTTTATTAAATTTAAATGATTTAGTTTTATGTAGTTTGAAAATTATCAGAAATTACTTTTTATTATTGCACTGGTGGAAGTTGAGAAATATTCTACATTTTTTGCCCTAACAGCAAATCCAGCTCCACTGCGACTCCTCAGGCTCAGGCAGTGCATGTTGGAATAGGTCTGCCTGTCCGAGCAGTAATGCGCCTGGTTTTACCGAACCACATTCATGTATGTGTCTAATATTACGAGTGTGGGCGACGCCCCCAGAACACCCCCTCATGTTAGGCGCATTAGAAGGTGTTGAGTTTTGCGAACAATGCACCTAACACATTCGTTTGGCGCATTAGACATCACAGTCTGCTCACGTTTGGCGCATTTTATGCTAGAAAAGGGTGAAAACCCTTTCACACATGTTTCCCTATATGTTAATCTATAAGTATTTCACCCTAGATATGTTTAGAAATGTTATACACACTTGGCCTAATTTATGAAAATTGTCCAGCAACCAGAGTTCAGCTTTCTTTTCATATACTGATCTGGGAAAATGATTGGTTACTATGAGCTCTGATTGGTTGCTATGGGCTCTGTCTATGAGCTCTTATTGGTTGTTATGACCTCTGATTGGTTGTTATGACCTCTGAGTGGTTGCTATGGGCTCTGATTGATTGCTTATGGGCTCTGATTGGTTGTTATGAACTCTGATTGGTTGTTATGAGCTCTGATTGGTTGCTGTGAGCTCTGACTGGTTGCGATGGGTTCTGATTGGTTGCTATGGGCTCTGATTGATTGTTATCAGCCCTGATTGGTTGCTATGGAATCTGATTGGTTGTTATGAGCTCTGATTGGTTGCTATGAGCTCTGATTGGTTTTTATGAGCTCGGATTGGTTGCTATGGGCTCTGATTGGTTGTTATGAGCTCTATTGGTTGCTTTGAGCTCTGATTTGGTTGTTATGGAGCTCTGATTGGTTGTATGAGCTCTGATTGGTTGTGTGAGCTGACTGGTTGCTATGACCCTGATTGGTTGCTATGGACTCTGATTGGTTGATATGAGCTCTGATTGGTTCCTATGGGCTCTGAAGCTCTGATTGGTTGCTATGAGCTCTGACTGGTTGCTATGAGTCCTGATTGGTTGTTATGGACTGATTAGTTGCTAAGGGCTCTGATTGGTTGTTATGAGCTCTAATTGGTTGCTATGGACTCTGAGTTGTTATTATGAGCTCTGATTGGTTGCTGTAGGGAAACAAGGAAAGTCTTAGGCTATGTTCACACGGCTTATTTTGGGACATATTTCAGTCCATAATTCGCACCGTACTGCGCAAATTACGAGCTGAAATACATCCCAGTCATTACGGTAATCCACAGTTCTCATAGAAAACTATAGATTACGTCTCCTCTCCCTGCTCGCACAATACGGCGAGCAGGGAGAAGGGACATGCTACTTATTCACGTCGTATACGCGCCGTGGATAATGCATGTCTATGGGGCTGGCAAGCTGCTGGCCCCCCCGCCCCGCTCCGGTGCACACGGCGTAATTGTGAGGCGAAATACATCCCGCAATTACGTCGTGAATAAGACGTGTGAACATTGCCTTACAGTGTTCATAAATGAGGCCAATTATTTTTTATTTTATTAACATTTTTAATTCCACAAAGTAGCAAGTGTTGTATGAAAACTTGTAGTGGTAATAGGGGTGCAGGCCCCAAATGCCATAGATCTTCATTGGAGTTACATTTTGTCATTACCCTGTTGTCCTATGGATTTGCCTGTGTTAGTCTTCACTGCAGTTCTAGAATAATATTCATAAAAGATGCTACTGTATATTTAGAAAAAAAATGAGGGAACATGTATGAAAAATGGCGTCGCCTCAACAGTCGTACTTCACAGTAAGTTAGGGTGACATATCTGATGTAGGCGCACAGAGGCCAGGTCTAAATAGCTGTAAAGCAGTGTAGAATGCACCAGAATGTATGAACCTGTTCTTGTTTGGGTCATAGATTTGGCGCTTTCTAGTTCCACTACAACAACTCAGGCTGAGGTAAACTACTTGTAACTTGCTCTACCTGTTCCAGCAGTAATGCACCTGGGTTTGTCGTCCTCCAGTCATAAATGTGTAGAATCATACGGTTATGGTGCGACGCCTCCAGAACACCCCCACATCTCGGGCGCATTACAAAGTGCCGCGGGTGCCGCAAAATGCACCTACTTTTGGAGTGCGCCTGCTCATACATCTAGAGAACAGGGCCGTGACAGTTTTCGGGCTGAAAAGACGCCAGACTACCATACATACATGTTGCCCTTAGTGCAGCATTCGTCAGTATGTATGAAAATGTCTCATAGCACGTTAGAAATGTGGTCCACTGCAAGACAAATTTTTCCGCCAAAATTTGTCTCAGCCTCGCCACTATGAAATCGGTGTGGATTGGTACGACAGTTTCGCGCCACATTTTGTCGTGACACATTCATAAAGGTGGCAGGTTGTATGAATCTGCTGCAACACGCACCCGTAGAATTGACGCAGCATGCTCCAGATTTGGTTCATACATCTGTAGGACATCAGAAAACTGGTGCAGCCCTGTTCATACAGTAAGTCGTCCATGGTGTTTGGAATTTTACTGTGTTGTAGGGAACTGTGTCAAGCAGGGCCAGAGTTACCTGCAGAAACAATACAGAAACAATAGGCACTAGGGAAAGAGAGGTATGCTAAAATTAAATCTTAAATAAAAATACACTGAGCAGGATAGATAGATATATAGATAGATAGATAGATAGATAGATAGATAGATATGAGAGAGATAGATGGATAGATAGATAGATATGTGATAGATAGATAGATATGTGATAGATAGATAGATATGAGATAGATAGATAGATAGATAGATAGATAGATAGATTAGATATGAGACAGATAGGTAAATATGAGATAGATAAACAGAGAGATAGATAGATAGATAGATATGTGATAGATAGATAGATAGATAGATATGTGATATATAGATAGAAAGATAGGGATAGATAATAGATAGATAGATAGATAGATAGATAGATAGATAGATAGATAGATAGATAGATAGTATGTGATAGATAGATAGATAGATAGATGATAGATAGTAGATAGATGGAGAGAGATAGATAGATAGATATGTGATAGATAGATAGATAGATAGATAGATAGATATGGGATAGATAGATGTGAGAGTTAGATTGATAGATAAATATAAGATTGGCAGACAGATATGAGAGATAGATTATATGAAATAGATACGAGTTAGATATAAGAGATAGATTGATAGATATGAGAGATAAATATGAGATAGATAGATAGATATGAGATAGAGAGATAGATAGATATGAGATAGAGAGATAGATAGATAGATAGATAGATAGATATGAGAGAGAGATAGATAGATAGTATGAGATAGATAGATATGAGTAGATAGATAGTAGATAGATAGATAGATAGATAGATAGATATGAGATAGATAGATAGATATGAGATAGATAGATAGATATGAGTAGATAGATATGAGTTAGATAGATATGAGATAGATAGATAGATAGATAGATGTGAGAGAGCTAGATAGATAGATAGATAGATTGCTATGCACTAGATCAGGCATCCTCAAACTGCGGCCCTCCAGCTGTTGAAACTAACTCCCATATTCCCATGTTAGATAGATTATAGAAATGCATGATGGGAGTTGTAGTTTCCCAGCAGCTGGAGGGCCGCAGTTTGAGGATGCCTGCACTAGATAGATATGAGGGATAGATTGCTAGATGAGAGATAGATAAATATGACATCAAATGATAGATAGATATGGGATAGGTATGAGAGCTAAGTAGACGCCAAATTTAATGCGCCTAATTACGGCATAGAATATGCCTGATTTATGAACCCGGTCTACTGCCGGTCATAAATCAGGTGCATTCTAGTACAAAAAAGACCCTTCTGGCTCAGGTAAACCACTTTGAAATTGCTCTACCTGTTCCAGCAGTAATTTGCCCAGAAATGCCATAGCCAAGCTATAAATATGTAGCTTCGCTACGGCTCTAGTGCGCCCATCTCCCGCACATCCCCCAGGATCAGGCGCGTTACAAAGCGCCACAGGCGCTCTGTAATGCGCCTGATAATGGCGCACTAGAGATTTAAAAATGTATGAACTGGTCTGCGCCTGATATCGGGCTGAAAAGACGCCAGATATCTGGCGCAGCCCTGTTTATACATGTCGTCCGATGTCTGTGTGTATATATATATAAAGAGAGAGAGATACATAGATAGATATGAGAAAGATTGATATGAGATTAATAGATAGATAGCTGTCATTCACCACATATGTTTTTTTCTCTCTATATGTTTATAAAGTTTATATTCTGACCTAGAACGTTTATAATTCCATAAAGTAATGATTACTGGATGACAACTGGCAGGGACAATATCTATTAGGGTGTGTTCATATGCGGTTTTCCGAAATTGCTGTGAAACTGCGGCGTTTTTTTCCACAATAATTGAAAACTGCAGCGAAACAAATGATCGCGCTCTTTTGCGATAAAAGACAATAAAATCGACTTTCTAATTAGATGTTTGAAGGAAGTGATTTTTAGCGGATTTTGTGAAGAAGGAAGATGAATGATAAGCTCCACATCATGTCGCTTTGTAGACTGTTCTCATCCAAAGCTACTTTATGTCACAGCTAAACATAACTGGACTGGAATACATTGTAACAAACCTTCAGCTTTATCAACAGGGCTACGACAACATGGGTTTCCTGCTTTTAAATATAAACAGAAATGATTCCATTCAGTGACACCAAGAAGAGCTATTGGAAGCCATTCGGAATAGAAACACAAAGTCTAGGCCTGGTTCACATCTGGGTTGGAGATTATATTTGGAACCTCTCAAGCAGATTACATAAAAAAGCATGGAAAAACTACCGCAGTATACAAGGCCACTTTACCTTATTTTGGGACGTATTACAGCCCGTAATTCACGCCGTACTGCACTCAATTCGGGGCGAGATACGTCCCAGTCATTACGGTAATCCACAGTTCTCATAGAGAACTATGGATTACGTCTCCTCTCCCTGCTCGCACAATACGCCGGGCGGAGAGAGAAGTGACATGCTACTTATTCACGGCGTATATGCGCCGAGAATAATGAATGTCTATGGGGCCGGCCCGCTAACGCCCCCCCCCCCCGCCCCTGTACGCACGGCGTAATTGCGGGGCGAAATACGTCCCGCAATTAAGCCGTGTAAACATAGCCTTAAAATATCAGTCACCGTCAGGGCTGCCATCAGTCATCTATTAATCATTTCAGGGCCCCTTACAGCCAAATCAAATGGGGCCCCCACCCACTACTAGTTCCTATTTTTTAACATATCAGTGGGACCCTTTTTGATTAGGGCCCGTGACAGGAGTACTGCCCGTACTGCCCTATTGGCACCCCTGATTACCATAATGGAAACCCAACAAATCCCATTAGGGCTTGTTCACACGGCGTTTTCACTCCGTGTTACATCTGCTTTATAGATCCGTCTCTGGGACCAACAGAACGGACCCAGAGACGCATCTAAAAATTAGCAGTGAGATTATCACTGCGGGCTATGAAGAAGATGCAGCAGCGTTCACATGAGAGATCGCCGCTGCGTGTTCCCCTCCTATCTGCCGGCTCCGCTTTACGGACGTGATCAAAGAATTTACATGCAATTCTTTCAAAGACGGCGCCGGCAGATAGGAGGGGAACACGCAGCGGTGATCTCTCATGTGAACGCTGCTGCATCTTCTTCATAGCCCGCAGTGATAATCTCACTCATAATTGTTTAGATCCGTCTCTGGGTCCATCCTGTCAGTGCCAGAGACAGATCTATAAAGCGAGATGTAACACGGAGTGAAAACACCGTGTGAACAAGCCCTTATAGTCAATGGAGTCCGTCAAGCACCGTTGGTCTGCGTCACTTTCTGCCAATGCAGGGCTTTATGAGGAGCAATATTTTTATAAGTTGCTGTAATTGTTTTTTGATTTTAGCTACAATGAAGCACTAACAACTGTTTGCGAACGTGGTCTTAGTCTTTAGGCCTCAGGGACACGATGGATTTTCTGTTGGAGAACTCCAGCGCGTATCTGCGGCAGAAATCTAAGCAGATTCCGTACGGATGCCACGTCCATAAGTGATGTCATATTTTTATTTTTTTGTAATAACGGGACACAGATTTTGTCGCAGAAGCCGGTCTGAAATCTACGGGAAAATTCCACCATGTGAGCGGCGCCTTAAAAAAGAGCCAGCAGTGCTCCTAACATGTTGCCGTTTTAGTAAATCCTTGTATTCCCTATGACATGATTCTGGAGAGTCTTTTCATAGCCCTTTTGATTCCTATGTTAATCCTCCCGGAAATGTACATTATGAGGGCGACATGAACCGGGCTGCGCCATTTTTTTGGTGTAGCTTTGAGCCAAACAAAATGTGGTAGCCCTGTGCTATAGATGTATAAACCGTCGTACGCCTAAACATGGAGCAATCTGCACCAAACACGACATTCTTGAATACGCCAACGATGCAGGAGCGTGTGGTGTCTGATTCGTGCAATGCGCCAAAAATACGCCCAAGTTTGGCGCGAAACTGTCATACGAATCCATACCAGGTTCAAAGTGGCTGCGACTACTTTCGCCGTACAACGGGACACGTGTACAAAGTGCTGGGAGACACTTTTTTTTTTTTTAAAAGTCTTTATTTTAAAACATTTTCAAATTACAAGAAAATAAAATCATACAATTCAGCATACAGAGAAGCATCCCAATCTCAGGCACAATAATAATGCAATTTACTACCCCCTGTCAGAAATACAGATTTGCCAAAACTATAACCATAACTCTTCTGCTGCAGAGGTAAAGAATACATAGCCGTAGTCCCAAGTTGGGATTCCACCCCTCATCCATAACCCTAGACAGCTGGGAGACACTTTCACATAGGCTGTCGCTGATCATAAACTATTAAAGACAGAGGTAGAACTGGTAGAGTGGACTGTGTCCCTGAACAGAGGGCCTTTTGTATGAAAACTGTCTATCAACCAATCAGAGCCCATAGCCACCAATCAGAGCCCATAGCGACCAGAGCCCATAGCAGCCAATCAGAGCCCATAGCAACCAATCAGCACCCATAACAATCAGAGCCCATAGCAACCAATCAGAGCCCATAGCAACCAATAAGAATCCATAGCAACCAATCAGAGCCCAAAGCAACCAATAAGAATCCATAGCAACCAATCAGAACCCATATAAATCAATCAGAGCCCATAGCAACCAATCAGAACCCATAGCAATCAATCAGAGCCCATAGCAACCAATCAGAGCCCATAGCAACCAATAAGAATCCATAGTAACCAATCAGCGCCCATAGCAGCCAATCAGAGCTTATAGCAACCAATCAAAGCCCATAGCAACCAATCAGAGCTTAAAGTAACCAATCAGAATTCAGAGCAACCAGGTCATAGCAACCAATCAGAACCCATAGCAACCAATCAGAGCCCATAGCGACCAGAGCCCATAGCAATCAATCAGAGCCCATAGCCAACAATCAGAGCTTAGAGTAACCAATCAGAATTCAGAGCAACCAGAGGTCATAGCAACCAATCGTAACTCATAGCAACCAATCAGAGCTCATAAAAACCAATCAGAGCCCACAGCAACCAATCAGAGCCCATATCGACCAATCAGAGCCCATAGCAATCAATCAGAGCCCATAGTAACCAATCAGAGCCCATAGCAACCAATCAGAGCCCATAGCAACCAATAAGAATCCATATCAACCAATCAGCACCCATAGCAGCCAATCAGAGCTTATAGCAACCAATCAAAGCCCATAGCAACCAATCAGAGCTTAAAGTAACCAATCAGAATTCAGAGCAACCAGAGGTCATAGCAACCAATCAGAACCCATAGCAACCAATCAGAGCCCATAGCAACCAGAGCCCATAGCAATCAATCATAGCCCATAGCGACCAATCAGAGCTTCATAGTTTCATAGTTTGTAAGGCCGAAAAAAAGACGAGACGTCCATCCAGTTCAGCCTGTTGTGCTAAGGTGTTGATCCAGAAGAAGGCAAAAAACTCCAATGAAGGCAAAAAACCCCAATGAGGCAAAAAACCCCAATGAGGCAAAAAACCCCAATGAAGGCAAAAAACCCCAATGATAGCTTAGAGTAACCAATCAGAATTCAGAGCAACCAGAGGTCATAGCAACCAATCAGATCCCATAGCAACCAATCAGAGCCCATAGCAACCAATCAGAGCCCATAGCAACCAATCAGAGCCCATAGCAATCAATCAGAGCCCATAGTAACCAATCAGAGCCCATAGCAACCAATCAGAGCCCATAGCAACCAATAAGAATCCATAGCATCCAATCACAGCCCATAGCATTCAATCAGAGCTTATAGCAACCAATCAGAGCCCATAGCAACCAATCAGAGCCCATAGCAACCAATCAGAGCTCATAGCAATCAATAAGAATCCATAGCAACAAATCAGTGCCCATAGCAGCCAATCAGAGCCCATAGAAAGCAATCAGAGCCCAGAGCAACCAATCAGAACTCATAGTAACCAATCAGAGCTTCTAGCAACCAATCGTAACTCATAGCAACCAATCAGAACTCAGCTTTCCTTTCAAATAGTGGTCTGGAAAAATAAAAACTTTCTTGCTGTGCGAGCGCATGAGTTCATTCTCTAAACTATTACACTCCCATCCCCTGCATCATTCCCACCGCTCTGCTTATCCTAAAAACCCTTCGCCCCACGTAAGGAAACCCTCGCTGTTTGGATAAATTTGCGCACAGAAGCCATTTAATTAACAAAAATATGAGACATAAAGTATTCATAATATTTCTTAAATAACCAAAACCCCACAAAGAACACATCATCTGAGCAGCATCCAAACCCCAAATGGAGCTGAGGTCCTTGGAACTACGAGGATCTGGCGACCACTTAACGTAAATGTAACCATTACCCCCAGCCGTCACCACCGGCTCGGGGTACCATGAGCCATCCCATATGGTTAGAATTTCTTACCAGCTGCCAGGGACTCCACTCTGTTACAGCCCCACATTCACCAGACCAGCCCAAAAATGCACGCCGTAAATTGGGGGGCATAACCATTATGACTCCCGCACCAGCTCCAAGAATCCTTAGCCACCCTCAGGCCACTGTGACATTAAACCACATACATCACACCCCACAAACACTCAACTAAAGTGAGGGCGGGCGGGAATCTCCTGAACTGCGGCAAACTGACCGCTCTCACACGCATCTCTTATCAACTCTGCTGCCGACTCCACGTCGCCCCCCTGTAACACCCCTATTGAGGGCTCTGCCCGGTGTCCGGCCCCCTGTTTCAGTGATCTGTGGATGCCAGGCAGTGGGATCCTCAATGATCAGACAAACATGCAGGCAAAAGTAAATAAAAGTTTTTTCCCAAAATACATTGTTGTTTTTTTTTATTCCTTTCAGATTTAGGCGGTTCTTATTTTGAAACCCAGGCTTCCCTAATTATGATACTCCTCGCTCAGCAGTGATGGGCGGACATCACTCCGGGTGTTTTTCAGCAGGCAGGGCCTTTTTATGTTTCTTCTAGTAGTATAATTTGTATGTATTGCCATAGAAAGTAAAAGAGTAAAGAATCAGGCGATACCTTTAGAGGCTGAGTGTTTTGTGGTGGCTTTCCAGAGTACTTATAACCCATGTTGAAGAAGGGGTAGTCTTCAAAATTCCCTCAATTGGTAGCCTCTAAAAGGTATCATCTGATTTCTTCACTCTTGTACTATTTTTCTTACTAATAAACTTCAATTCATTAGAGCTCTGTAGCCTTCTGTCCTGCTGTTTAGACCCCTCCATCACTAATGTCACTCTAACAGGTTCAGTTAGGAATAGCAGAGCTGAAATGTCAATCACTGCTTTAGACCTGCCCACAGTCTGAACAGGAATGTGAAGCCTGAGCTGTGAATGCATAGCCAGAAACGAAGTGGGAACCTGAAGCTGTAGAATCGTCCACAGCCTGAACAGGAAGTGGGAGCCAGAAGCTGTAGAATGGCCATAGCAGGATCAGGAAGTGTGAGCCAGAAGCTGTGGAACTACCCATAGCCTGAACAGGAAGTGGGAAAAGCTGCAGCTGTAGAACCACCCACAGCCTGAACAGGAAGTGGGAGCCTGCAGCTGTAGAACCACCCACAACCTAAACAGGACGTGGCATCCTAAAGCTGTAGAACCACCCACAGCCTGAACAGAAAGTGGGATCCTAAAGCTGTAGAACCGCCCACAGCCTGTGAACAGGAAGTGGCATCCTAAAGCTGTAGAAACACCATAGACTGAACTGGAGGGTGTGAGCTGAGCTGGTTAGACCGGCCCTACAGCCTGAACTGGAAGTGGGATCCTAAAGACTGTAGAAAGCCACCACAGCCTGAACAGGAGTGGGATCCTAAAGCTGTAGAACCGCCCCACAGCTGACAGAAAGTGGGCCCTAAGCTGTAGTAACCACCACAGCCTGAAAACAGAAGGGGATCCTAAAGCTGTAGAAACACCCACGCTGAACAGGAAGATGGGATCTAAAGGTAGAAACCACCCATAGCCCATGAACAGGAATGTGAGCCTGAAAGCTGTAGAACCCGGCCTACAGCTGGAACAGGAAGTGGGATCTAACAGCTGTAGAACACCCACAGCCTGAAAAGGTAATGGGATCATAAAGCTGTAGAACCGCCCACAGTGAACAGGAGAATAGTGGGATCCTAAGCTTGTAGAAACCACCCACAGCCTGATACGGAAGTGGAATCCTTATAGATGTAGAACGCCCAAGCACTCTGAACAGGAGAGTGGGATCCTAAAGCTGTAGAAACACCCATTGCTTGGACAGGATGTGTGAGCCTGAAGCTGTAGAACCGCTACAGCCTGAACAGGAAGTGTGAGCCTGAAGCAGTAGAACCACCCACAGCCTGAACAGCAAGTGGGAGCCTGAAGCTGACAGTGAAAAGCAGGTTCTGCAAAACAGCCAAATGTGAAAACCCTTTTTAAGGAAGCCAGAGGGATACAATAAAGTCCCTCAAATTCCTTCACAATATTATATTTCTTCATCGTGTTATAAAATCAAAATAATAATTTAAGGCCATGTTCCACACGGCTTATTTGGGGTGTATTTACGGACGTATTTACGTCTGCAAATACGTCCCGAAATACGTTTCAAATACTGTCACAAAGTGTGCTGCGTATTTTGATCGTTAAATACAATCCCATTCTTTCCTATTGGGGATGACGGTTGGAAGATACACCTCAATAGTGACAGGGGCTTAATTTTACGATCGTATTTACATGGCGATATACGTCATGAAAATACGCCTCGTGTGAACGAGGAGCGTATTTTTACATTGAATCAATGCTAATCTAATTGTTCATTATTTGAAACGTATTTCGGGGCGTATTTGCGGACGTAAATACGTCCGTAAATACGCCCCGAAATAAGCCGTGTGTGACATAGCCTAATAAAAAATAATAAATAAAGTAAAAATAAATAAATAAAAAGTTTCCGGATCAATTATTTCTCTTCGGTGGATGCAAATGACTCCCATCTGTGTTATAAGCCGTCGCTCCTGATGTTACCCTGCAACCAAACTTTTCCTAATCTCATGATTTCACTTTCTAGACTAAGACGTTGGCGCGTTGAGGGGAGCGGGCGAGATTAGCAGACAGGGCCACAAGCGGCGGCTTTTTCCAGGGCATTTTAGGAAGCGGCTGCCTTTCTTCAGCGGGGCTCTGAGTGCCGGCGTGCTGTCTGATGCCGAGCTTGAAAAGTGCAATTAGTGAAGAGTGCAATTTCCTCGCACACTCGGAGCTGATCGACGGCCTGACCTTAGGCAATTTGTCTTCGTTCTGGGAGCAATGTCACGCGAAAGGAAACTATTAAGTCGAGGAGGCGATCCTGCGAGGCCGGTCCACTGTGTAAACAGAGCTTGACCCACGCTCATTTATTTCTGGTCCTTTACAAAAGACACTTTACAGATCGGGCGGCTTCGAAAATCTCTTGCCCAAATTGTACCTCCGCATTTTCAAGTGCTCACCGAGGGTTTCCTGTTTTTTCCAATGTCGGCAGAATTCACAGTCAAGTCTGAAGGTTTTCTTAAGCAAAGACCATGGTTCTTGGCTGCAGGAAAAGAAAAGCAAACTGTGCCCCGTGCAGCCGGAGTGATTTATAACGTGTACGCCTTACGAGGATAATGAGCGCTATTCAGACTTCTCTTGGTTATATCCATTCTCGGAAAAGCCGGGTGGCAAAAAATATGATGGACGTTACAGCGAGGGTGAGAATAAGACAGGGGGTCACCCACAAATTGTCATATGATTGTGATTGTATAGCTGTATCACCATCATTAATATTATATACTATAAATTTATACTATACATGAAGTCACATTACTATGACCAGGAAAGGCAATAAACATGTATGGCTGTAAGTGATCTGCAAGAATGGATTAATATCCCAATCAGCTTCTACATGAATTAGTGGCCAAGAGAATGCCATGAAAACATCCCCCAGACCATATCACTGCCACCACCAATTTGTATTCTTCCAGCAATGGTTGCACAGCAGGGCCGCCAACAGAAATTTCAGGGCCCCATACAGCTGAAGCGTCTGGGGGTCCCCCCCTCAAACCCCACCCCCGGCTGGGCGGGTGGCCTGACATGCGGGTAGGTAGATGGGTTCGGTAGCAGGCGGGTGGTAGGTAGTCAGGGCAGGCAGGCCGGGCAGGCAGGTGGGTGCCAGACTAGGGTTAGCCAGGCGGGCCATGATAGGTAGGTAGGTAACTGGGCATGTAGGTGCATGGCAGCTGTTTGGGTAGTCCGGCAGGCAAGTTAAGTAGCGGTGGGTTGGTAGCCTGGCTAGGTCAGCCAGGAGGAGGGTGGGTAGCAAGTGGGGGGTTAGGTGTCAGGCAGGCAGGGGGGATAGCCAAGTGCAAGCGGTGGAGGAGGAGGGGATATAGGTAGCAGGTGGATAGCCAAGTTAGGCGGGTAAGTTAGCAGGCAGGCAGGTGGGTAGCTAGCTAGGTAGCCAGGCAGTGTTTAGGTAGGTAGGTTGGTAGGTAGCCAGGCAGGCGGGTCGGTAGCCAGGCAGGCAGGTAAAGTAGGGTAGCTAGGCATGTAGGTAGACGGGCAAGCAGATAAGGCGCCAGGCGGGTGGGTGTTAGGCAGCCCGGCAGGCGGGTGGGTAGTCGGGCAGGCAGATAAGGAGCCAGGTGGGTGGGTAGTTAGGTGGTCAGGCAGGCAGGTGGATAGCCAAGTAGCAAGCGGGTGGGGGGGAAGGGATAGGTAGCCAGGTGGATAGTCGGCGGGGTATGATAGCCTGGCTAGGCAGGCAGGTAGCCAGACAGGCGGCAATTAGCCAGTGAAGGTTGGTAGCTGGCAGTGCCGTGGTGGAAGGAAGGGCAGGTAGCCAGGCAGGTGGAGGGGTGGAAGGGAGGTAGCCAGGAAGGTGGGGCGGGTGGAAAGGGCAGGTAGCCACGCAGGGTGGCGCGGTGAAGGGTAAGGTAGCCGGCAGGCAGGGCAGGTGGCCGGGTGGAAGGGCAGGTAGCCAGGCAGGTGGCCGGGTGGAAGGGTAGGTAGCCAGGCAGGCAGGCAGGTGGCCGGGTGGAAGGGCAGGTAGCCAGGCAGGTGGCCGGGTGGAAGGGCAGGTAGCCAGGCAGCAAAATTAGACAAAACAGTCCCAAACAGTGTTGATTTCCTTGCAAATTTCTTTACTTAAACATATTCTTATAGCCCAATATTGCTAAGGTCCCATAAATACTTATAAACAAACGTGTTCATAAAAACCTGTGACAGGGTTATGTTGCCGATATGAAACAGTATTCAACAATACATTGTAGCACTTAGCTTATTTTTGGATACAAGTCCTTCTCCGGTATTGAAGCTTTAAGAGACAGCTATGCAGAGCTCAAACGCTGAGAACGCCATGAGGGCCGCCTGACGTGCCTACGGGTGACGTTTCGGAGGTAACTCCTCCTTCTTCAGACTACGTCATCTGACAACATTCTCTCAACGGCCCTCATGGCGTTCTTAGCGTTTGAGCTCTAAAAATAAGTTAAGTGCTACAATGTATTGTTGAATACTGTTTCATATCGGCAACATAATCCTGTCACAGGTTTTTATGAACACGTTTGTTTATAAGTATTTATGGGCTATAAGAATATGTTTAAGTAAAGAAATTTGCAAGGAAATCAACACTGTTTGGGACTGCTTTGTCTAATTTGCTGCTATTTTGGGATTCAGAAGAGATCGTTTTTCAAGCCCCGTATGTTATGTATGACGCTTATTAATCCATGGTCCGCATATTATAACAAAGCGTTAGGCAGGCAGGCAGCGTGGGGGTGGAACGGAAGGTAGCTAGGCAGGACAGGCAGTGTTGGCCAGGTGGAAGGACAGGTAGCTAGGCAGGCAGGTGGCCAGGTGGAAGGACAGGTAGCTAGGCAGGCAGGCAGGTGGCCAGGTGGAAGGACAGGTAGCTAGGCAGGCAGGTGGCCAGGTGGAAGGGCTGGTAGCCAGGCAGGCAGGTGGCCAGGTGGAAGGGCAGGTAGCTAGGCAGGTGGAAGGACAGGTAGCTAGGCAGGCAGGTGGCCAGGTGGAAGGGCAGGTAGCTAGGCAGGCAGGCAGGTGGCCAGGTGGAAGGACAGGTAGCTAGGCAGGCAGGTGGCCAGGTGGAAGGACAGGTAGCTAGGCAGGCAGGTGGCCAGGTGGAAGGACAGGTAGGTAGGCAGGCAGGCTGGCAGGTGGAAGGACAGGTAGCTAGGCAGGCAGGCAGGTGGCCAGTGGAAGGAAGGTAGCTAGGCAGGCAGGGGGCCAGGTGGAAGGACAGGTAGCTAGGCAGGCAGGTGGCCAGGTGGAAGGACAGGTAGCTAGGCAGGCAGGCAGGCAGGTGGCCGGGTGGAAGGGCTGGTAGCTAGGCAGGCAGGTGGCCAGTGGAAGCAGGTAGCTAGGCAGGCAGGCAGGTGGCCGGGTGAAAGGGCCAGGTAGACAGGCAAGCAGGCCGATGGCGGGTGGGGAAGGGCAGGTAGCCAAGCAGGAAGGCAGGTGGCCGGGTGGAAGGGCAGGAAGCCAGGCAGGCAGGGCAGGTGGCGGGTGATGGGCAGTAGCAAGCAGGTGGCCGGGTGGAAGGGAGGTAGCCAGGCAGGGGCGGTGGAAGGGCAGGTAGCCAGGGCAGGCAGGCAGGTGGCAGGGTGGAAGGGCAGGTAGCCAGGGCAGAAGAAGTTGGGCTGGGGGTAGGGCAGGTAGCCAGGCAGGTGGCCGGGGGGAAGGGAGGTAGCAGGCAGCAGGTGGCCGGAAGGCGGGTGGAAGGGCAGGTAGGCAGGCAGACACGGTGGGCCGGGTGTGGCCCCACTCCTTAGAGAGAGAGGCCCGCATCCTAATTACAGCTAACATTGTGATTGATCAAGCTTACTTCTCCTGCGCTGTAACCAGAGCGGGCCCTCCTCCTCTCTCTGCCGCAAGGCTTCTGCCAACGGCGGGTTGCGGACAATTTGATATCAGTGAAGGCCCCGCCCGTGGGGGGCGTGGCCTCACTGGATTTAGTAGCCGTCCGCAGCCAGAGAGCAAAGAAGAGGCCCGCCTGCTCCGGTCACAGTGCACAGTGAGGAGTAAGTAGAGCGCGCTCTGGCGCATGTCAATCAGGCAGCTGTGACGGACTGCAGCCCCCCCCCCCCGCCCCTCGCAGTGCTGCGCTGCCGGGCCCCATCCGCACACAGCGGCGCCGCACATATGCTGCACGCACCATGGCCTTAGAGAACCTAGAGAACCTATAGCATTTCTGCAAAGCAAGGGGGCGGTACGCCAAACGGCGGAGTGCCCCCTTGCTTCATAGACCCGCCGGGCCCCATACGGGAGTACTGCCTGTACCCCCCTAATGGCGGCCCTGTTGCACTGTGTTTGTTTTTCACTTGACATGCTAATGTCCATATGTTCGATGAAGCAAAAAATATGATTCAAGCCGTTTTTGCTGAACGAACTTTAAGTGATATCTGCTCTAGAGCCCCATTGCAGTAGGGTTGCAGAGGTGCAGTGCAATTCCTGCTCCGGGGCCGTACACAGTTGGGTTTGGAGAGGTTCAGTGCATCCATTCTGCTCCAGGGCCCCTACAGAGTAGAGTTGCAGAGGGCATGACCATTTAATGCCAACTCTCCCGTTTTTGGCGGGGGGGGTTCCGCTATTTGGGGTCCCCTCCCGCCCTCCGGGGGAGTTGGAATTCCTCGCCGCAGCAGGGGCGGGGGTTCCTTTAAATTACGGGGCGCAAGAGTAGCTGCTGGTGCGCTACTCTTGCGCATGCCGGACCGCTCCTACAGGTGGTGTGAAGCGGCCGCAGCAGGCCGTACCCGCCGCAGGTCTCATCGTGCAGGGGAGGAGGCAGGAGGGTTTAGCTCCCTCCTCCTCTCCCTGTATGTACGGCGACGGTGTGTGCGGGCACATACAGGATCAGCGGCGCAGGGGAAGTGAGCGGCGGTGCTGGGGAGTGACGGCGGCGGTGCTCACTTCCCCTGCGACGCTGTAGAGATCGGGCAGGAGCTGGCAGCGGCTGCAGGAGCCTGGTAAGGGTGAGTGGATTTTATTATTTTATTTGTTATTTAGCTTTAGGGGGCTCTACCTGGTAACAGAGGGGCAACTACTGGCAACAATGGGTGCATCACTGGCAAATCAATGGGGGACACTACCTGGCAACAGATGGGGCACTACCTGGCAACAAAGGGGGCACTACCTGGCTAACAGATGGGGGCACTACCTGGCTAACAGATGGGGGCACTACCTGGCTAACAAAGGGGGCACTACCTGGCAACAAAGGGGGGCACTACCTGGCTAACAGATGGGGGCACAACCTGGCAAACGATGGGGGCACTACCTGGCTAACAGATGGGGCTCTACCTGGCTAACAGATGGGACATCTAACTGGCTAACAGATGGGACATCTACCTGGCTAACAGATGGGGCACTACCTGGCAACAGAGGGGGCACTACCTGGCTTACAGATGGGGACATCTACCTGGAAACCCAAATGGGCACATCTCCCTGGCAACCATGGGGGGCACTACCTGGCTAACAGATGGGGCACTACCTGGCTAACCAAAGGGGGGCACAACATGGCTAACAATGGGGGGCACCTACCTGGCTAACAAAGGGGGGCATCAAACCTTTGCTACAAATTTGGCTCTACCTGGCTACAGAGGGGGCATCTACCGGCCTGTAAGGGGCACTACCTGGTTATGGGGGGCTACTACCTGGCTATAAGGGCATCTACCTGGCTTTCTTCCAAAGCCGTTATGCAGTTAGGTGGAGTGGGTGTGGCTTTTTTAAGGGCGTGGCATACCGACAAGATGGGTGTGTCCATGCAAATTTTTGCTACGTGCGCCGCCCACTGAAGTCTCCTGCTTTTTTATTTTCGAAAGTTGGCAACTATGAGCTAGAGCAACCTGAGGAACTGATGCAGCCCATACAAGAGGGCATATCTAGGAATATGTAGGACATTGTTAATGGACACATATTGCAAAGTGACTTGTTTTGCAAGCTCTTTAACCAAAAAAGCAATCCTTGTAGTGAGACAACCCCTTTAAATTCTGTACACCACATGCTCTGTTAGAGTTGATAGCTTATTGGGGCTATGTTACATTTTATACCCTCCATGCTCTGTTAGGGTAAGGGTATGTTCACACGGCTTATTTTGCCATGTATTTTGGTGCGCCCCATATTATGCTTTATACGTGGCGAAATGCGCAACGCAATTACGCTACTTCATAGCTCTCATAGAGAGCTATGGCTTACATGTCAGGAGAATTGACATGTCAATGGAGATGAGCAGCTGCCGGCCCTCCTGTGCTTTGGAATTACGTGCTGATTAGCGTGTGGTTCCAAAACACATGGCATATTGCGGCGCGTACTATACGCGTTGCAATAAGCCATGCGAACATACCCTTAAGGGATCCTATGGGCTGTCTTACATTCTACACTCCCCCATTTCCTGTTAGAAACCCATATGGGATATGTGACATTCCATAACCCCCCCCCCCCCCCCCTGCTCTGTAAGGGCATGTTCACACGGCTGATTCTGGGCCGGATTTCAGCCGTATTGCGAGCCGTATTGCGCTCCAATATGGCTGAAATCCGTCCCAGGCATTACGGTAATCCTCAGTTCTCATAGAGAACTATAGATTCTGTCTCCCCTAACCGATTGGCGAATATGGCGAGCGGGGAGAAAGTGACGCACATTATCGCGCTGTGGATAATGGATGTCTATGGGGCCCGCGAGCTGCCGCCCCCCTGCCCCGCCCCCGCTGCACGACACACACCGTAATTGCGGGACGAAATCCGTCCCACAATTACGGCGTGAATAAGCCGTGTGAATTTAGCCTAAGAGTTGATGGCACCTATGGGCTGTGTTACATTCTAAAGGCCCCCCCCTCCCTTCATGCTCTGTTAGAATTGATGGCCTTTAAGCTCTGTTTCAGTTGATGGCTCCTATAGGCTGTGTCGCATTCTATAGTCCTTCAACCTTTATGAGAGTTGATGGCCCCCATGGGCTGTATTACAATCTATAGCTCCTATGGATAACATTACACGGGACTGGATCTATGGGCTATTTTACAGTTGTAACGACCAACGGTATCAGTACGCACTGACACCGTGGATGCCGGGTGCTTGGTGTGGATCCTCTGGGCCACTACGAGTGTAAATGGTGGTATAATGGACCATGCCAGGGAGCAGAGGGTTAAGGCTATGTTCACACGGCTTAACTGCGGGGCGTAATTTCGCACCGCAATTACGCCGTGTGGACCCGGGGGGGGGCCGGGGAGCGGGGAATGGAGCGGGGCCGGCACTTCGCAGGCCCATAGACATCAGCTAGCGGCCGTATACGCCGCTAAAGTGACATGTCAATTATCTCCCCGCCCCGGGGGCTTCGCTGGGGGGGAGAGGAGACGTAATCATAGTTCTCTATGGAACTGTAAAATTCCGTAATGAAGGGCGGCAATAGTGTCCATTAAAAATGTCCAACTTTTTCCCTAGATATCCCCTTTTGTATGGGTGCATCATTCCTCGGGTTGTTTAGCTAAGACCCTTTTTGACCCCTATAGGTGCCGCGCTAGTCACTATAACAGACCGGGTTTTACTCACGGGTGTATCGCAGCTCTTGTACCCATAAAGGGCCCCCCTAAATCAAAAAAAAAACTGAGAAACGGGACTCAGGAAGGGAATCGATGTAGTAGCAACCCTTTAAAACAGCCCATAGGGGGGATTTATTTTAACAGAGCATGAAAAATATTAATGTGACATAGCCCCCAAAGGGGAACATTAACCTAAGGCGTAATTAGCCCCGCAGTTTGCCGTGTGGCCGGGGGCGGGAGGGGGAGCGGCCTCGCCGGCCTAGACAATTTTGCACAGGCGCGTATACGCCCTAGAAAATGACATTTAATTATTCCCCCTCGGAATTCCCGAGCGGGAAGGGGGACAAAAACCATAGTTCTCTATGAAACTGGAATTACCGTAAAGAATGGCCGTTTTGGGGCCCCATAATTTGGCGCACTTCGGCGCGTAATTACGGACAAATACGAGGCCCATTTTAAGCCGTGTGAACATGCCTTAAGGGGCCCTCGGTCTTCACCGGAAGCAGCTGCAAGGCCAGAATGGATTTCGCTGCAGAGAACCCCCAGGTCGCTACCCCTGACATGGCTATTCATGGTGGCAGCTGAAGTGCAGGTAACAGAGTCCAGGCAGGTATCAAACAAGTACAACGGCATAATACAGCAGAAACAGGAACAGACTGACAGGCAAAATGGCAGGATACAGCAGAAACAGGAACATAGGTGACAGACATGCAGGACAGCAGGATTAACTGTACACAGGACAGACAGCCACAACAACAGGTACCACCCGGAAGCAGTGGTCAGGAGCTCAGGTGGATATTAATGAACTGAACAGGAAGTTCCTTACAACACAGGAGGTCGTTGGTCATTGGACAGGAAATTGGGACACTGTCCTTTTAAATCCAGACCAGCGAGCGAGTGTGCTCCCTAGGGAACACAGGAGGGACACGGCCATATCCACGGTCCACAACGGGTACTGCGGCATGGACTGTGACAACATTCTACAGCCTCTACTAACTTGGTTACATTCTGACCATTAACAGCAGGAGGGAGGCAATAATATTGACACTATTTTGTGTACCCCTATATTTCTCTATTTGTTGTTCTGCGACACCCTTCCTCTTCTCCACTTTGGCTGAGGAGTTTCTGGTGTCAGTTGGCTGAGTCTTGTGTGCCCCTCTCTGTCTCTGTGTGGTCTATAGGAATAAATGCTGGCCGCTCTCCTGCAGGACGCGGTCCCCTCGGGAGAGATGAGCCGGCCATGTCTGCACACTGTGCTCTTTGATCGGTTGCTTCATGTCCTGAGCACACTCTGTGGGTGAGAGATATACTGAGTGATATTTAAATAGTGGGAGAATATCTGAAGTGTCAGGGCTGCTCTCGAGGTGATTGTTTGGAACGAGTACAGAAGCTGGGACCATCCAGTGACATTCTGTTCTGTGTCTACAACCTGAACGTGCTGGATATGTACATAGACATGGGCCACTGCCAAATGCTTTCCTTATTCTACCTGCCCACCCTAAGGCCTCGTTCACACGGCTTATTCTGCCGCAGATTGGCGCCGTACTGCGCGCCGGATTTGCGCTTCAGTACGGTGCCAATCCGCGGCAGCAATTACGGTAATCCACTGCTCTCATAGAGAACTATGGATTCCGTCCCTCCTCCCCGCTCGGCGAATCCGCCGCGGGGGGGGGGAGAAAGTGACATGCACATTATTTACGGCGCGTACGCGCCGTAGATAATGCATTGTCTATGGGGCCGGGAGCGGCGCCCCCGCCGCGCTTCGGCCCCGCCCCCGTCCCACCCCTTATTCACGGCGGATTTGTGAGCTCAATACGGCTCACAAATCCGTCAGGAATAAGACGTGTGAACTCGGCCTTAAGGAAATTGTTCCATTTGAACAATCAATATTTTTGAAAGTGTTTCCCAAAAATATGCAAATCACAGTCACCTGCTGCTAAAACCTTCAACAATCATCTGTGGAGTAAGCTGATAGGAAGTGTGCAATTCCCCTGCAGTGCTTCCATAGGAAAATGAAGCATTATACTGTGCATCATTACTATTAATGGTCTGTCTGTGCAATGCATAGATACTCCGGCTCCTCCTGGAGAAACGCTCCTTGTAGTCAGAAAAATAGTCTAAACCTTCATGACCCTTTTTATATCTAATTCAGTATAGTTTTACCCCTAATAGTGTAAAGAAAATCAGTTAACACATTGAAATCATCTGTGAGCTGCTGTTGATGGATCTAATGTACATATTATGTATCTAGAACGGGCCGGACCCTCAGCCCGACGTGGGTAGAGGCCAAGCACGACCCAGCCAATGGGGCGCACACGTTGGGAGGGGCGGGGTTTAACAGATGAGGGGCGAGGCTTAATGGGTCGAGTTTTCGGCCGGGGTTAGCAGGAGACAGTCGGCTCACGAGGCCTGTAGTAAGTGGTCTCTCCCAGCCTCCCTTAGCATCTATGTTTTATGTGTTGTCTTGTTTGTGTTACAGAGGAATTGGGTTGTGTCTTATTTGTTGATCCTTTAGGTGCTGCTGGGGACGGAGGCGCAGCGGCTTTGGCGGGTCGAGGGTCCTTGGAGTTGGTGGTAAAGTTGGTTGGGGGTGGTTCATCATGGTGATGGCCCCTCAATTTTGAAGATTTCTCTTTGATCTGGCGAAGGTGTTGGGGCTCGTACAGGGTGGGGTCCCTGCGAGCCGATGTTTTTTGGCATTGGCCATTATTTTGGCTGCTGGTGCCTCTGAGCAGCTGTGTTTTATGGCTGGAGGTAAATTATGTTTTTTACATTTATTTTGGTAAAATAAATGGTGGCCAGACCTTTTGTAGCTCCAAGGACCGCCTCTGCTTGGTATGATTGGTGCTTGTTTAAAAGCTATTTTATGTTAAAGGGGTTGTCTCACTACATCGCTTCATCTTATTTCAGTCCTGTTTTCTCACTTTCATTTTCTAATTCCAGGGCATGTTTGCTAATTTTACTGGCTTCTACTGGCCTGCAGTGACGAGTTGCTGAGGATACCAGGTCTGTAGCTATAGCAACCAGCGCTGGCAGCCTATCAGGAGAGATTGAACAGGTCTGTAGTTATAGCAACCAGTGCTGGTGGTCAATCAGGAGAGATGGAACAGGTCTGTAGCTATTGCGATCTGAGGAGCTGATGCAACCCATACAAGAGGGGATATCTAGGAATAGGTAGGAGACTGTTAGGGTATGTTCACACGGTGTTTTTGGATATGATTTCGGGTCCATGTTGGACTCGAAAATCTAATCCAAAAATGTAACGGTGATCAGATTCAACATGCAGCTGCGTGTTTGGATCCATGTTGGATGCAGCAGAGTCGCACCCTATACTCTATTATAGGGCTCCTGCTGCGTCTTTTGGATCAAGAATTGACATGTCAATGCTTGGAACGGATCCAAAACATGAATCCGAAAGATGCAATGAGATCACTCATGTGAATGCCGATACATGTTTTACATTGCGAGCAATGTAAAACTCACTGGTCATTGTCAGTATGTGTTTGGGTCTGTATAGATGGACCCAAACACGCATCCAAAAGCGTATGTCCACATGGGCCCAAAATGCTGTGTTAACATACCCTTAGTGGACACATATTGCAGAGTGACTTGTTTTTTCAAGATCTTTAACATAAAAAGCAATCCTTGTAGTGAGACAACCCATTTAACTGTTTGTTAATGAAATGGCCGCTGTGGCCAATTAAATCCAAGCTGTGAGTCTGTGTTGTTATGATTCATCTAAAAGGGGAACTATTGGGTAATGAATTTGTCATTGGGCAATCATTTTCGTGAATCTGAAGAAGCTTTTTAAAAAAAAAAAAAAAAAAAAGAGATTAGTGTGGTTTCATGGTGCCAGGATCAAGCTTTAGTATATTCACTGTATAGAGGTGCCCTGCAGGGAATGAGCTGCGGATATGTGTGGATCATTAAAGACATAACGCCCCCTATAGCCTTGATACATAAATATACAATGCAGATGTTTGTAGATCTCAGTCAGATTGGTTGGAAGTTCTTGTCTTAGACTTCCTAGTTATTTATGCAAACATTATTAGAATAGACATGAACTCATAACAAGATTGGTCAAAAGCAGTTGGCACGCATATTGATGGTTTCCATGTAAAAAGTAAGGGCCCCATGTATGAAATTTATCTAGGTGTAAGACTTTCTTTGTTTCCCATAGCAACCAATCAGAGCGCCCCTTTCATTCTTCCAGAGCTCTATATGAAATGAAAGGGGAGCTCTGGTTGCTATGGGAAACAAAGAAAGTCAGTTTTCATACATGTCCCCTATAAAAGGGTGGAGTTTGCAGTAGTGACTTACATCTTAAAGGGATTAATATAATTATAATGAAATATGGCCTTGTTGGGAAAAAATATTAAAAAACTGATACTTTCTTCCCAGTCCCCCACTGCTCAGCTCTGAAGATTCCTGGGATCTACTCTTCTTCCCTTTCGGGTTCTCATTCTAACACATAGGATAGGCTTGTGTTCTATAGTGAGTGTGTGTTGATAGGAGAACTCAGAAGTGAAGAGGAGCAGGTCCCAAGGAGCATTGGAGCTACAGCAGAGGGGATCAGGAGGTAAGTATCACTTGTTTTTGTGTTTCCCCACCCAGGCCCTCTTTCACTATAGCTTTATTGTCACAGGAATAAGGTTGATTCCTCTTTCACTTTTCTTCTGGCATTGCCTGTTTTATATGATTTCCTGTATGAGTAGGGCACTGACCTCTTTTTTTTTGCCCCACCTTTTCATTCATATTTTATTTGTACACAGTAGATGTTGTATATTCCTTTCACTATTATGAAGCATAACTTCCACATTGCACCCCCACACTGATTTGCTTGTACAATTGCACATAAAGAAAATGATTTGTCCGAATCTCATTCCCTTCCCCTTTATTGACATTGCAAATAGTTGAAGCCTATAGATAGCTTATCAGAGCAGTTCATGGTTATGACATCAATAATTCTGAGGAATTCAGCAGATTAGTGCACATGAAAGAATATATACCTTTCACCTACTTTGTACCTCATCGATGATTTTTCACTAGACTTTGGTGCTAGCACTGAGACCCCATATGGAGATTGGTTTTGGAGAAGTTACCCATTCATATTAAAAAGGTTATCTAGTTTAGGAAACCTTTTTGCAAGTATCCAATTAAGGAATTGGGTTTACTCTTACTTTGCTCAGAACCTACTTTTAGATGGAAGGGAGAGGGACAACAAAAAGCGTCATTCGTTTTAGAGGACCCTCATGTCCATGCTTTACATGGACACCCCATTCACTTACTTGACAAAAGTATAAAAGTAAAAGCTTTTTACGGTGTTCCTGTACAGATTACGACTGCTCTATAGAGAATCCTATAATTAGCTTTACACAAGGTATCAGACTCTTCTGACTCTTTTAATATTCCAGATAGACATTAAGAATGGCCACACACATCAATCAATTTTTCAGCCAAGACTTTTTTCTCCCGATAATGGGTGTAGGTCATTTTCCAACTATCCATGGAGGGGAAAAGGAGATAAAAGTTGGCCACAGTTCTGGGGCAGTTTACTGATCAAAATGGAAAAATCTAGTCTGTCCAATCTGAAATTATCCCTCAGACCATAGGTTGGAGATTTCTGGCCTTCATGGATATTTGTCAACTTGAAGCCTGCGCTAGTTTTGGCTGGTGCTGTTGATGTTATATATAGGTTTTGTTTAGCCCTTCTTAATAATTTTTCATCAATGTTTAATATGTGTTGTATACCGCTGTTCACTTTGTATTTTCAGGTTGGTGGTTGAACATGCGGTTGACAACTTGGCAGTCAGGAATTTCCGGTCCGTGTATGCCCAGTTGCTGGGTTATAGACAGAGGTTGGATTAGGAAGCCCTGTGGGAGACTGTAGGTGGGAGTCGTTGTATTTTCACCACCACCTGTGGAGGCCAGTTGTTGGACAACAGAAATGGGCAGGTTTCCCTCCATTGTTGATCTGCTGAGACATGAGGTGGAAGATAGTAAAACTGATGAGCTCTACCTGGGCCAAGACCACAAGAAGGGTGCTGCAGGTATCTTAGAGCAAGACGTATTTTTTACACAAATATGTGGTCATGATGTGTGAAAGACATCAACATTAAAGGAGATCATGAGTATAAACTAACAAAATGTACTAAGTATTGAACTGTATTAACCAAGTATTGGGCCTCTTCATAAGAATTGTTGTACTTGTCTACCATGTAAATAATGAGACTGCCAAGCCCGTTACCTTTAAGTAATAAAGAAATCTTGAGCTCAAGCTAACTTCAGTGTGGACTATATGGTCTTGGCCTCTTGTGGGGTTGTCACCTCTAAACTCCCTTGCTTTGTAAGGTTTAGCCCCTTACCGTGGCTGTCATCCATACTGGCAGATCTTATGGTTTATAGCATGATAGTTGTCTCTTCCACTCGACCAAGTTTTGGCCCAGCCTGTAGGGTAACTAAGGTAGTGGTGTAGCTAGCACTTTTGCCAGCCCGGGTGTTTCACCTCCCTGTCGGAGCTTGGGAGATAGTCCAGTGGTATGCTTTCCACTGATTCCGAGTAGGGATCCCACATCAGGCAAAGACGGTTCTTGGCCATAAACCTCATTGAAGCAACAGGAGGTCAACATCAAAAAGAGAATCTGCTCTTATATGAAAATTGCTTCCCCCAAAAAAAGTGTCACCCAAGACTGAACTAAGGTAAACAAGTAATGGGAACCAGATATCACTGTGTTGATGAATGAAATAGGGACAGGCTCCCTCAGCACAACCTGCTATGACTTACTGTACCCAATGGTTTCCCTGAAACTCTGCAGCATTGTAAAAATTAAGAGGGTGAAAATTTAGGGAGGTGGTTCCCTGCTCCTCGCTTCTCTCTCCCCCAATGATCTTAATTGACAGGTCTTTCCTTATACACAAAAAGGAGGAAACCTGTATCAGGAGGAGCCAAGTGGCAGAAACTGGTGAGAAACTTTCTACTCAACTGTGGCCCTGTTTTGAGCTAAATTTTGATTTCTCAAAAATGCTTCAGCAATTGTGATGAAGGAAGACTACTGGTTTTTCATTGTGGTTCAGGCAGAATGAAACTGATGTCATGTTCACTTTAAGGCTCTATTAACAGTATATTTGACGGATGCAACAGGGAAGTATGTGCCAAATATAAAGGCCTATCATATATCTCAGTATTCCATACATGTCACCATAGGCACCAATGTCAAAAAATGTATAGAAGGCTGTGCTATCCTGGCCAGGACACCTTTTTAGCATCCGTTGGATCTTTATAGGTCTAAAGTGGTGCCAGGCTTTCGGTATTGCACTCTGTAGGGGTCTATTTCTGACAAGTCTCAATAACATATTTAAAGACGTTGTACAAGATTAGCACGGTTTTCCTCTGGGTTCTCTGGTTTCCTCCCATACTCCAAAAATATACTGAGAGGTTAATTGAAACTGACCTTACTGTTGGTGTGTGTGAGCGTGTGTAAAATACAGGAAGATTGTGAACAACATTGGAGACAGGGACTAATAAGAATGGTAACAATCTTTGTACAGCGCTACGGAATGTGTTGGTGCTTAAAGAAATAAATTAGAAAGACAAAGTTGCTTTTTAACAGGAACAAAGCCAATCCTGTCCCCAGGTCGTGAGTGGTATTGCAACTCAACTTCAGTGGAGCTGGACTACAATACTAGACCTAACCCAAGAACAAGTGTGACAATGTATCTTGAATAAAGCTACGTTTTTCTAATCCTGGACAATTCCTTTAAAGAGAACAAGTCAAAGAATTTAAGCTATCTGAGAACAGCATATGAAGTAGGGATATAAGCTTTGCTCAGTTAAAAGAAAAAGAGAGGGCATCCTCTTTAAATTCTATGGTTCTACTAATGAGGACATAACTGAATTGCTAACACCCGCCGACTTTAAGGGTAGGTTCACATGGCTTATTGCACCACGTACTGTACACCCCGCAATACGCTGCGTGTTTTAGAAGTATGCGCTAGCCAGTGTGTACTTCTAAAGCGCTGACAGCCGGCTCCCATTGACCTTCACTTTCCCTGGCATGTAAGCGCCGGGAAGAAGTGACGTCAATTCTTTTCCCCCGGTGCGTGCAGTACGCCTGGGAAAACGTCAGGTAATCATAGTTCTCATAGCGCAATTACACACTGAATTACGCCCTGCAAATGTCCGGACAGTGGCAGTTTATCGCTTCACGGATGTTCTGGAACACTAATAAAGGGCCTTATGTATGAAAACTGTCTAGGTCTAAGGGCATGCTCACACGGAGTTTTTGGACAAGGTTTTGAACGAGATTTTCGGAGCGTTTCCTCGCCCCAAAACCCTGTCCAAAACGCCCCCAGTTCATTTAATTGATTCCTATGTAAAACCTCGTTATAGTTCACACACAACGAGGTTTTACACGCTTCTTTGAAAGCAATGAAAAAGAAGTGTCGTGTCAATTCTTGAAGCGCATTGTAGACGCGGTTTAGGCGCGGTTTTTAGCGCGGTTTTTTTGCGCGGTTTTCGCCACAGTTTTTGTCCTGGCTATTCATTTGTATGGGTGAAAACTTCGTCGAAAACCTGATCCAAAGCCTGATCAAAGCCTCGTCAAAAAGGTTTTGGGCGAGGAAACGCTCCGAAAACCTCGTCCAAAAACGCTGTGTGAATATGCTCTAAGACTTTCTTTGTTGCCCATAGCAACCAAACAGAGCCCCCTTTTCATTTTAGATAGTTCTCTAAAAAATTTAAAAGGGAGCACTGATTGGTTGCTATGGGCAATAAGGAAAGTCTTAGACCTAGACACTTTCATACATGTCTCCCTAATTACACAGCAGAACGGCTCAGCGACAGCTGGCACTCCACTAAGAAGGCAGGAAAGGTTTATTATTGTCCCTGCTTGCTTGATTGCTGTGTATACTGTGGTTGCTAAACACAGTGCAGGCAGTCCCCAGGTTACATACGGGATAGGGACTGTAGGTTTGTTCTTAAGTTGAAATTGTATGTAAGTCGGAACAGGTATATTTATTAAATGTAATTCCAGCAAAAAACTATTTTTCCAGTTTTGGATAGTGCAGGGAACAGTTTTTACATTTGTTTTGCTGTCTGTGCCCTTTTTTTAGAAGATTTCACCTAATGTTCTGTATCTCATGTGCAGCTGTGGCATGCTGGCACTTGGTTATCATGGGGCGTGACTCAGTGTTGAATGTCAGCCACGCCCCATAAGTCTCTGTTTGTAACTAGGGGACGTATGTAAGTCGGAACGATGTAAGTAGGGGACTGCCTGTATACTCACCTGTGGGCACCTTGCTTCCCAGCCCGCTGGGGCTCGGTCACTGCCTAAGCTGCTGGGTCTTAACAGATCAACTCTGCAGTCAGTGCAGGGGATGTAATTCCACTGGATTTTCCCTGTAACTGGGGATAATATATCAGTCCCAGTTACAGGGAAATCAGACAAAATAAAAGTGATGTAAAAATGCCCCTCAAAGGTTTTCTTTCTGACCGTATGAGGGGCACAATCTGTAAAACAAAATGAAAAAAAAAATTAAAATAACAGCCCAAACCACAGCTTTTAGACCCGCCACCAACAGCCCTAAAACTTTATATAATCTTTAGGGTTCTTTCACACAGTGCGTTTTTGATGCGTTTTTTAATGCGTTTTTTTGTGCAGGAAGGCACAGCAATTTATGCTGTACATGTACTAAAATCGCGGTAAAATCATGATTTTACCGCGATTTTTGCCACTTTTTTTGCAGCAATGTACAGCATTAATTGCTGTGCCTTCCTGCACAAAAAACACATTAAAAATGCATAAAAAATGCACTGTGTGAAAGCACCCTTATATAAATGTCTGCCATGGAATAGTGGCACTATTCCAAAACTTATTTTACTGTTAAAAAGAAATAAGGAAAAAAAGGGAAAAAAAAGGGAAAAAATAGTTCTATTTTCTGTCACATATAAAAAATAAAAACAAATGTAAAGATTACCTAAAAATAAAGCCTAACATATCACAGAAAAAAGGTAAAAAAACAAGTAGAATAAACGAGTGCAAAAAAGCGTTATCAGGTTTAAACCCGCATGTACTACGGACCGGGCCAGTACAGCACCTTCAGTCGTCTTTCTATTTAAGCCATTCTGTTGTAGATTTGCTTGTGTGCTTGAGATTATTGTCCTGTTTTATGACCTCGCTCGGTATTTAGGGGAGTTCATGATTTACTAAATGACTGCAATAAGTCCAGGTCTTGTGGATGCAAAACAAAAGATTCACTCATCTTGTGTGGACAGGGTTAGTTTACTCTACTTTTTCTCAAAAATCCTGTTCCAATTCATATTAACTCCTATATGACAGCGCTCACCTTCTCTTCCTTTACCATATTCTGTGAGCAGATAAGACATCATAAATCATCTGACAGGTTCACTCTAAAGGACCATATACCCTCTCATAAGTGACTAAAAGCTTTTCTATGGCTACAAGTGCCCGGGCTTTACTGCATCTCCTCTTCTACTTTCTGTTTGATTTAAAAAACAAATCATTAATCAATTCAAAGTGAATTTTGTTATTAACGTGTGTGCACAAACATTCCTCACATCCTGAACAATGTGAGGGCAAGCACTCCCATCATCAATGTGTCATTAACATTTGCAATACTATTTAGTGTGGTTTGTGCTTGCTCAGCAGTAGATGTTAGTCTGTGTACAGAGCTATACTCAGAAAAAGTTATATAAATCCTTCCTGATGAGTAAAGATACCAAGAGAGACATAGGGCGACATGTATGAACCTGGCGCCGTCTCGCCGGTTCTACCTCTGTTTTTAATAGTGTAAGATCCGATAGTATGCATGACAGTGTCTCACAGCACTTTATAAATGTGCCACATTCCATGTCAAAACTTGTATGGATTTGTATGAAAGTTTTGCGCCAAACTTTGGCAAATTTTTGGTGCATCGTACGATTCTGGCGCCACGTGCCCCCATGTCGTTGGCATATTCAAAAGTGTTGTGGCACAGATTGCACCCAGATTTGGTGCACAACGGTTCATACATCTATACAACAGGGCTGCGACAGTTTGTCTTAAAGCAAGGCAAAAAATGGCGCAGCCCCGTTCATACATGTGGTCCATAGTTCTTGAAAGGTGGATGGTTTGTATTGTGTGCAAGAACTGTAAGACCAGTCATGGGTGTTCCTGAGACATTTTACTTTCTATGACCACCATTCATACAGCATACCCATAGGTACTGCATCAGTTGCCACTTGCTTGATTTTTGAAGCATTGCCCATCACGGTCCCTATTACTATATGAGACAGCTGCGCTTGGCTGTAGCCACTTACATCAACATGTTAAAGGGGTTGTATCATTTCATTAAATGGTCTTCAGACTAAGGGAACAGTGAAAACAAACAACTTTGCGATTAGATGTCATTAGCAAAGCTGTCTTGTATTCACAGTTTCCTTATCTTCTGTTTCTGTAAACACTGATATCCAGTGCTGGTTGGATCCCTCCTCCTTGAATTTCACTAGCTACGAGCTCATTTACATTCTGTCAGGCCACCCTCCCCCACCCCACCGGTCGGCTGTATTCACGGAGCTTGCATTCCTGCCTTTCACTCAAAGTAAGGGACAGGCACATTTTCACTCTGCACAGCCAGAAGAAACAGAATAACACTGCAGGGCTTCTATAATCAGGGAACAGCACAATTGTGTGTCGATCCCTGCCTCTCCTGCATAGAAGGGAGATCTGTGCCGTTCATAGAAAGCGGAGATCAGTGCTCAGTCTAGATTGAATGCATCCTGTGGTATGTATACAGCTCTTACAAAATAAGACTGATAGGGAGAGACACAGTGACATGTGGACTCATAGAATGGGGGGGGGGGGGGTCTTAGGAGCCAGCATGAACCGTGAAGGGGGGATGATGTCACCCAGCTGGGAGGGGAAGAAACGCCCCTGCATTTCTAGAGTTGAGAAGCTAAGAGCAGTATGAATCAGACGAACTAAAGAAGCGATACATCCCCTTTAACTTCCAAACAGTGAAGCAAATGAGTTGCATGTGACTGCTGCAGCCAATCAGTAGCTTCAGTTTTGACGTGGCCATCCAAAAGAAGAAGAAAAAAAAGACCGGAGCGACACAGTGTGAAATGGAGGAAGGTAATTATAGTTTTTAAAAAAAAAAATATATTTATATATTAAGCATCAGAGAGCTTCCACTTTATTTTTTTGTACAAACCCAACAATCGATTTAATGCAAACAACTTTCCTACATTGTGCAAAATTCAACAATTTATTTTTTCAAATAATCAGTTTTTACACTACCAAACTTTGGTAAAATTTGCACTGAACAATCTGCAACAAAATTTGATTAATATCACTCTAAAGGACCATATACCCTCTCATAAGTGACTAAAAGCTTTTCTATGTCTACAAGTGCCGGGCTTTACTACATCTCCTCTTCTACTTTCTGTTTGATTTAAAAAACAAATCATTAATCAATGATTGCGTATCAGGCTTCAAGGCAAAAATTTTTCTAGTCTTAAAGGGGTTATCTCACCATGCAGTTCCACAGAGCTACAGACTCATGCTTTCTGGTCACACAAAAGTTTAAATCATCAGCAATCTGTTCTCATCCATTGAGATATATTATTAGAGTGGTAGTGATTAGGGATGTGTTAGTTGCCATCTTTACCTCAAAAGAAGTTTTCTTACCATGCAGTTTCATAGAGCCACAGCCGGCTTTAGATTCACACTTCCTGGTCAGTTTGTGGGTGGTTCTATAGTAGTGATTGACATATCAGCGCTGCTGTTCATAGCTATTGCTGTTACACTGACATAACTGTAGAAGGTTTATAAACTGTAGCACACAAGGCTACAGAGCCCTAAATGATGAAAGCTTGCCATTATTTTAAAGGGAAGCTGTCACACAGGTTATGCTACCCTTGCTGGGGACGGCATTAGTTGACAGACATACATGTTATTTCCAGCGCTGTGTCCTTTATTCTGTAAAATGCAGTAGTTTCAGAGCATTTAGGGCAGCATGTATGAAGTTTGGCATTTAAACGCCAAATTTCGTACGCATTATAATAGCATAGAATGCACCTGATTTATGAGCCCGGTCTACTGTGGGTCATAAATCAGGTGTATTCTAGCGTTCAGACGACATTTCTGGCTCAGGTACACCACTTTGAAAGTGGTTTACCTGTTCCAGCAGTAATATCTCTAGAATTGCCGTAGCGAAGCTATAAATCTATAACTTCGTATGGTTCTAGAGCGCCCCGCATCCCGTACGCCCCTGAAATCAGGCGCATTACA
Source organism: Phyllomedusa bahiana (assembly GCA_025379985.1). Classification (NCBI taxonomy): domain Eukaryota; kingdom Metazoa; phylum Chordata; class Amphibia; order Anura; family Hylidae; genus Phyllomedusa; species Phyllomedusa bahiana. Next base: position 53,921 of record JAODAL010000889.1, read on the forward strand.
AAGTGCCGCTTGCGCTCTGTAATATACCTGATAATGGCGTTCAGGAGGATTTTCACTAATGCAAATGGTTCATACATGTCCCCCTTAATGCTCACATCTTGAAGTTTGCAGCCTGTTCTGCCAGAGAGGAGTCCAGCTTATTCATTAGCAGGTATTAGCCCTGCCCATGTACTGGTTATTCACAGGTTTTTATGTATTCAAAGTAAAAGGCTGAATCAGCTGTTAATGGACAGGGGTTTGCCATGGGTGGGTGGGGTTAATACCTGCTCATAAATAAGCTGGACTCCTCGCTGGCAGAACAGGCTGCCAATTGCTAGCATTTAATACTCTAAAACTGCTGCATCTTACAGAATAAGGGGCACAGCGCTAGAAACAGCAGGTCTGACACTGGCTTGTGCTGTCCTCAGCAAGAGGGGCATAATCTATGTGACAAGCTCCCTCTAAATAAACAAACACCATTGCTAAAAACATGACTCTGCAGGGAGTGATTCACCATGGTTGAACATCAGCTTGTGGATCAATTACTTGGAGAGAGAAGTGAGGAGAGGTGGTCGGTAACCAAGAGAAACTTTTGTACTCTAAGAAGAAATAAAATCTTCTTTATCTCTTGACCAAAGCAAAAACTAAACAGCAACGTAAACAGCAGTGTTCATTTACCTTTTCCTAAATGTTATAAAAAGTTAATCATTATGGTGAGAAAACCTCTTAAAGTTAAAAAGGCTTAAGATGACATGTCAGAAAAGTGGCGTTTCCACGCCAGTTTTAGGCGCATTAAATCAGTATAAAGTGCTTCAGAAAGTCTGATCATTTCTAAAAACTGGTGTCAGGTATACCTTGCATAGAAAACTTAATGCGCCTAAAAAGGCGCATTGCGCAACTCACGGCACATAGCATATCATAGGTGGTGTATGTAATGCGCCTATCGAGGCGCATTGCACGATGGGGGCGCGTTACAAAGTGTCGTGCCCGGCGTATAATGCACCTAGTTTTGGTGTACGATAGTTTATTTACAACAAGAATATGGCGTAAAAAGTGGTTTTGGCACAAAATAGACCAAAAAAATGGCATTGGCGTGTTGGGACATGTCGCCCTTAATTCCTATATGTTATAAATCAGTGTAATGTGCGCCTGAAAGTCCGATACGTTCTAAAAATTTGCGTCAGGTATACCTTGCATAGATTACTTAATGCAACTAAAATGGAACATCGTATCAAAAAAGGGCGCATTGCATCAAAAAAGGGGGCATCATATAAAAAAAGAGTGCATTGCTCAACACTCGGCACATAGCACATCATTGGTAGTATATGGTATGCGTCTATCGAGGCTCATGGCCTGACGGGGGCACATAACATATGTAAGGCGCCTCAATAGGCGAATTTCGCAATGTGGACACACAGTGCACCATATTTAGGCGCATTACAAAGTGTCGTTCCCGGCGTATAAGGCGCCTAGTTTTGGTGTACGACAGTCCATTTACAACAAGAATATGGCGTAAAAAGTGGGTTTGCTGCAAAATAGAACAAAAAACTGGCGTTGGCGTGTTGGGACATATCGCCCTTAGTCCTCTGGCCCCTTCATTATCAAATGCCATCTCTATGCAAACTAATCCAATAATATAGAACAAATCCGCGGCACTCGCCGTTCGTTTCCTTCAACTTTTATGCAGTATAGTGCACAAATGTCATTGATGACGTCTTTCTTGTGTGGTCGGGAATGGAAGATCAGTTTAAGGAGTTTGTGGAATATACTAATGTCAATGAGATTAATATGGAATTTACATCTAATTATGGAGGTTCACAAATTGAATTTTTGAATGTGATTATATCTTTGGAGGGGGACAGTATTGTCACAAAGGTTATAGGAAACCTATGTTCACAAATTCGTTATTACATTATAGTAGTTTTCATCCAGAACATGAGGGTTACCCTACGGATAGTTCCTAAGGTTGAGAAAGATTAATAGTAATTTACGAGATTTTTTAGATCAGTCTATGGAATCAATGGATTGCCCGAGATCGAGAAGATACAGTGAAATGTTGATTAAGAATCAAAATAGACATCACGGGTGACATGTATGAATGGGGCTGCGCCAGATACCTGGCGTCTTTTCAGCCCGATATCAGGCGCAGCCCTGTTCATACATTTTTAAATCTCCCGCACGCCACTCTCGGGAGCATTACATAGCGCCCGCAGCACTTTGTAATGCGCCCGATCTCGGGGGGCAGGAGGCGAGGTGCACTAGAACTGTAGTGAAGCTATACATTTATAGCTTCAGTACGGCAATTCCAGGCGCATTACTGCTGGAACAGATAAACCACTTTCAAAGTGGTTTACCGGAGCCAGAAGTGTTGTACTAGCGCTAGATTGCGCCTGATTTATGACCCGCTGTAGAGCAGGTTCATAAATCAGGCGCCTTCTATGCCTGTATAATGCGCATGAAATTTGGTGTGTTAACGCCAAATTTCATGCATGTCGCCCCACATGTTGTTTTGTCTAGTAGATATAGTAATACTGATAGATGATTTTTTTTCCTTTGAATTTAGCCCTATGTCCGAACATATTAAAGATATCGTGAGGAGACATTGGCACTTGTTACAGTCGGATGATGACCTGAAAGAAAAACTGGTCAACCATCTATTATCTCTTTTCGTAGATTTTGAGATATGAACTAGTAAGAGGTGGACTTGCCCCAAAAACTAATGATTGGTTACATACTGACCCCCCGAGGGGTAACCACAAATGTGGATTATGTTCTTTCTGTGTACATGTGAGTGAGGGAACCACTGTTAAATTAGGAGGAATGGGGTATATTGTAAAACAATTTATTACCCGTCGGTCGGATTTTTTGGTATATGCTATGTGGTGTCAGTGCAGTTTTTTCTACGTAGCAATGATGATACGTCTCCTATTTAAGGGGGAACATATATACTCATTGAAAACTGTGCACCGAGATTTATTGCACATATGAAGGAGATACACAATAATGAGATCTCGACTTTGCATTTTGCTGGATTACAACAGATTTTTTCCATTAAATAGTGTAGATGGACATAAGAGACTTCTGAGATGTGAGGCAGAATTGATGTTGCGTGCGGGAGCATTGGGTCCACTAGGACTCTATTGACGTAATGATTTGTCAGCAGCAGCTGCAGTGGTGATGTCCCCATTTGGATATGACAGAATGAACAAAAGAGTACTTGGTAGAGACGCCACTGGAATCGGAGACCGGTCGAAGGTGAGAATAAAGTTTTTTTTATGGACCCCCAGGAGCTCCTGGTATGACCTTCTGACGAGGTGGACAACCTTTTAAGTCTGTACCAGTAAGGCTACAAGAATGTTACCATGCACTAACAAGCAGAGATCTCCAAAATATTTGCAGACCTTTTTTTTATTATACAATGCTTAGTTAACATAGGAGTTTAGAAAGCCTTTTATCTACCACGCCAGCTGTTGCAATACTCTGTGTACATACTGACTAAATGTGACCTATTTTGTGTTTTTGTTGCACTTATCAAGATTTCACGTTTTGCAACCAGTTTACGTTAGATCCACCTCAGACTTCTGTTTTGGAGCCAATTTAGAAGTTACAGTTGTGTCGGCTGCAAACGTGGGAATATACAATGTGGAATTGTGTTGAATATCATAGCACAATCTAGTGGTCATTACTGAGAATTACAGCCTGTTCAAAAGAACGAACCAAGTCCATCAAAAAATGTGTTTTTGCTTGTTTTCAAAACTTTTTTTTGACCTCCTTTAAGGCTAGGTTCACACGGCTTAACTGCGGGGCGTAATTTCGCCCCGCAATTACGCCGTGTGGGCGGGGCGGGAGCGGGGGAGTGAGCGTGGGGCCGGCACTTCGCCGGCCCATAGACAATCACTGCTAGCGGCGCGTATACGCCGCTAGAAAGTGACATGTCAATTATCTCCCCGCCCGGTGGCTTTGCCGGGCGGGGAGAGGAGACGTCATCTATAGTTCTCTATGAGAACTGTGAATTACCGTAATGAATGGGCCGTTTTCGGCCCGTAATTGGCGCACTTCGGCGCGTAATTACGGACCGAAATACGGCCCATTTTAAGCCGTGTGAACCTAGCCTAACTGGAAAATAAATAAAACTTGCAGGATTTCCACGCGGTGATATGATTGGGCATGAAAATGTATCAAACCCATAAGTTACTAGTACAAATTGTGTGCCCAAAATGAAAGAGGATCTGCGGTTGTTCTGATTTGTCTGTTTTGTGTTCCCTGTAAAATACCAATTCTGGGAAACCTTCTCATATATCTCTATGTTGTACTGTTCCTCTGTTATTCCTTCTAGAAATGTATTCCTGAATCTGTCAGCTGGGTGTTACCAATGGTGGGCGTGTCCCAGCACAGTCTGACATTGTCCAATCAGGGCTGGCGGAGTCAGTGTGTGCAGTGTGCACCTCTTTAAACACTCGAATAGAGACTCCCACCTGACAGATTCAGTAATACATCTGTAGAAGAAATAACAGAGGAACCGCACAACACAGAGTTATAAGAAAAGAGGCTGCGGAAATGTTAATTAATGGGGAACACTGGTATTTACTTAAACAAATGGATTTCAGGAGATGCTACAGGTTCTCTTTAAAACTGTTGTCCAGTTGAAAAATATGTTCTAAATAATATTTTCCTAAAATTAAACACTTTTGTAATGTACTTTCATTACATTTTCTGTGGGCTTCCTTAAAGGGGTAGTTCCGTTTCGGAAAATCCTCTTCACTGGCCACTCGTTGTGATCCAGCCCTGCATGTGAATAAGAAGGGGTCCACTAGTGCCGTCCTCCTCATTCACTTCTATGGGAGTTCTGAGTATAGCCGAGCACACACAATCTGTTCTACTCAGAAGTAGAACAGATTGTGTGTGCCCGGCTATACTTGGAACTTCTATAGAAGTGAATGAGGAGGATGGTTCTGCCACTGCCCTCCTCATTCACATCCAGGGCCGGATCGCATCAAGCGGGCGGCCAGTGAAGAGGATTTCCTGAAACAGAACTTCCCCTTTAGAGTGGTGTTCCAACACTTCAAAATGCTCTATAGGAGTACAGTAAAAAATAGAGAAGAAGCATACTTTCCTCCTGGACACTCTTGTTCTGCCTCCGCGGCCGTCTTGGTGATCCTGGCGGTAGATTTGGAACGTTCATCGTTGACATGCGAGGTGCAGCCAATCACAGGCCACAATGGTCACATGGACGTGGCAGCCTGTGATTGGCTGTACCAGTCACGTGAGCGTTTAAAGCTACTGATGGGATCACCGGGACCAAATGAGAGCATCAAGGAGGTGAGTATTCTTCTGGTCTTCTACTTTCATCATGCCCCGACAGACGAACAAGTATTTTGAAGTGTCAGAGCACCCCTTTAAGTTCTACACCAGATGTTTGATGACAGTAAGCTCAATAGTTCTATGTGTCTCCAGACACAGGAAGCAGCGCTGTGTGAAGCCCAGGAGATCAGTTGATCAAAGGGGTGTGGCTTTTTCAGATGAGCCTTTTATTTATCATAGGGAGATGAATAAAGACTGCTGTTTTGAGAGAGTTTTTTTGAGAGAGTTTTTTTTATTTTGTCCAACCTCAGACAACAGCGGCACCAGGGGCGTAACTAGAGAAGCCAGGGCCCCATAGCAAACTTTTGGATGTTACAGCTTATATCTTGGTCCTGTCACACAGAGACCGCTCATCCTGTGCCATGAAATGCTGTAAGGGGGCAAGCTGTCAGTTTCGCCATCATGGCTGATCTGGAGATGGAGGAAGTGGCCGGCTTAGCTAGTCAACAGGGGCAGACCTCCAGACCTCCCTACCTGTGTTGGGGCCAAGGTGGACGTTGATCCGCTGGGAGAGAACAGTGGGGCTGGTACATGAAGATACAAGCAGATATGAACTTTAGCTAAGTATTGGAAGTGCCATAAGATGACATTTCACACACATTAAAACACATTTTGATTTTACAGGACAACACCTTTAACCAATGAAATCGCTGTTAACATTTTAAAACAATATCTAAGAAAATGAATGTTGGAATCTGATTGGTTGGAATCGACTTCAAGGACCACATTGAACTTTTCTTAGGGACATTACAGGGCTTGGTTTATTATGGTAGTTTCTATTATGAGTTGGATGGATTGTATTGGAAATTAAGTGTTCTGAGTTGGAGGGGTTCCTATAAGCTAGTACATTAGCCTGCAAATATTTCTCACATATGGTTCTTTATTTGCTGATAAAGCGGATCTGTCAACAGACTAAGATGCACTATGGCAACATGTCTGCTTTTCTATTATCCAACACTGCCCAAAAATATTCCCATTTGTGCAGTAGCTGTCTACAGAAAAGCCCATCAAACACTGAGATAAGGACATGGGTTAGTACTCTCCTGATGAATAAACTTTAATTCTAGGTGCAGTGTTTTATTTCAACATTCCATTTAGCCAAATGGTAATGTAAGTATTTACAAAAACAAACATGTCAGAAGAGTAAGGAGGTAATATATATTAATATATATTTTATATATATATATATATATAATATTTTAAAATATATATATAATAAAGCCCATTGTGCAGCTGCAACTGGTGTCAATTCATATGTATTTGGATGTGGATCATTTATCATAAGATTGCCATCCACCTTCTGTTTTATGGAGCTAGCCAAACACTAACCCAGAGCTGGCTAAAGATCTTCATTGGGTTTTATATCCACCACATCTTTTAGCTTAACAAAAGTAGCGCATGGCCTCGCATGTCCATTGGGTACTGACATTTGATCAGGTTTGTCTACTGCTTATGGTGACCCTAAACGATCACAGTGGGCCTCATTTATGAAAACTATCTAAGCATAAGACTTTGAAGCTGGGAATATCTCTCCTTGGGGGGAGCCACCAAAAAATTGGTTGGTGTGAGGATTTATTCACCTTTCAGACCTCACTGACTGTTTTGCATAAAGCAAAGGCTTCAGGGAAAAGAGCTGAAGAGAGATATTCCCCCCTTCAAAGCCACTCTCACCTCTCACTCAGCCAACCAGTAAGTACTCTGCACTGAAGAGGGGCAAATACCCAGAAACAGCTGTCTGTAGATGAACTTAACTGGTTTGGCTTAAGTCCTTTTTACACTGCACGGCTATTCCGAGTCACATGTGAATTGAGGATAACTACATCCAATAGAGGGTGCTGTGGAGCTTTTTAGCTCTTTTCGCAGAAGCCTTTAATTTAAGCATAAGGGAAATGTTCCCCCGCGGTTTTGGCTACGGGATTCGCCGCGGCTCTCGCCGCGGTTCCCGCGGCCGGAACCTCGTCGGACCTCGCCGCAAACTCGCGTCTCCCGAGTGCTGGCCGTGGTCTCGGCGCGAGTGCCTGCCGCGCAGAGCACTCCCTGTCAAAAATTGACAGGAGAGTTCTCCACACGCGCAGGTTTGGCCGCAGCCCCGAAGCCGCGGCCAAACCCGCGGCGTGTGAATATTAACGCGGTTTTTCCCTGGGAAACCATGTTAATAAACTAGGCGCGATTTGGCCGCGGTTTTGGCCGCGGAAACCGGATCGGAACCCGCGGCCAAAACCACGGCCAAATCCATCGTGTGAACATGCCCTAAGACTGTCCTTGTTTCCCATAGCAACCATTCAGAGCTCAGCTTTCATTTTTCCAGAGCTCTAAAAGAAATATTAGCTAAGCTCTGGTTGGTTGCTATGGGCAACAAGGCCAGTCCTGTGCATAGTCAGTTTTCATGAATAAGGCCTTGTAGTCTTGGCTATGAGTCCTAATTCTCACATTACTCTGTACCTTCTGTACATTAGAACAGATGGAGATCTGCGGATGGCAGACATCATAGGCGCCGTTTATCTCCAAGAGACAAAAAAATTGGATAATTCACTGATGTCAGGCACTGTGAGGGAACTGCTGCCAAACCTTATAGACATGTCTATGACCAACTTCATATAAACAGACTGTTCTGCACTTACTCTAAAAAATGATATTTAATATCTGTTTCCAACACAGGTTAAGAAAAAGGGAAAGTGGAGCCGTCTGCATTTAGAGCCAAGTGCAGTGTGTTCCAGGACTGTCGTATCACCAGGACAATGAGCGCTATAGAATGGAAAGAAGGACATTTATGGATCAATAGGAAGTGATGGGGGTTTTGGTCAATGTGTACATAGACGTGTGGCACAATAGCGACGGCGGCTCTGCTAGGTGTCAGGGCGGGTGCGCCTCATTTTTCTGGCTGATATATTTTTTCCTCTCTCTCTCATTTTTTTTTTTACTTTGGCATATTTCAGTCTCCCGTGGGGATTAAAGTCCTGAAGCTCTGGCGCCCCGTGAGTTGGCTTCTCCGGCAGTCACTTCCCAAAAACAACTCTCCTTTGTCCTTTGTTGTAGTGGATGGAGAGCAGAGCTCCAGCTGACAAAACATCTCATTCTTTATGGTGTGACGGGCAACATATTGTCAGGGATGATAAGTAAAACGAGAATGAATTGTGCTGAGCTCAGTTTGGCCATAGACATCATAAGAGTCGATAACGATCTGATCGCTCTGTCTGTGGTACTCAAACAGTTAATTCTGACTTGGAGACTCAATCACTACTCTTCCTATTATAGCAGACATCTGCAGTGTAGGCCCCTTCAACAACCTGCACCCCAACCAGAAATATATTAGAGCGCTAGTCAGAATACTGCAAATCCTTCTGGCTCTGGCCAGGAAGTCATTGATGTTGGATCACCTTTCCTACCTTCATTTGACTAATAGAGCTATGCACACGTCAGTCAGTTACTGAATGTCTGTGATTGGTCCTGAAAGGGAACACAAATCAGGGCAATGTCTTCCTACAATAGCCTCCTTCCCTCGACCGAAGCAACCTGCTATTATGGCTAGGGTAGCTGCGTGTGATTTTAGAGAAATTTCGAAGTCTCAAGTAGGGGCAATCCTTCCTGTAGGACATAAATGTCAAACACAAGGCTCATAGGCTACATCCAGCCCTCCACATCATTGTATGTGGCCCACAAGAACTTAGACACAGTGAGCAGGGATGGACAAGATCTAGACGCAGAAGGACTTGCTCATCACTTTCGCCATAGTCAGTGGCGCCAGCACAAGGAGTGGGCATAAACTTGGACTCTGTCATGTCATTCATGCCACTTTGTTTAGCAACTCATTGGTGGCAGCAGAGCTCTGACAGCCCTACTTAGGCAACCTAGCCACCTTCCAAGACCCTCCGACTGCCCTTGGAGGACAACCACAATACGCATGTGGTACTCTGGGAAAATAAGTTTGTCACTTCAGCTCTAGGACATTTAGATGCCCTGATTGCTATGATGGGGTCATCCCTTTAGGATTATGTTCATACAGATCAAATTTAATCCGAAGTTCAGAATAATTTCAGGCCAAAGCCTAAATAAAATCCCACAACCCCGTTCACACACATCAGAAATTATCCATGCAGATTTTAAATCCATGACAAGTAAGTGACAGAAAACCAGAATATTTTTGTACAGATCTGTGGTGATGCAAAATGTACATCTGCAGTAGAAATGTGTCAGTCAGCCTCAGATTTCTCCAACTGAAATATATTAGGAGACGTGAACATGGCTTTTATCACCGTTATCCTTACACTATTACAGGGGTTGAGCAGTGTTAGAGAACTATGGTTGCTTTCATCCACAAACAGCACCCCACCTGCCTACAGGTTGTGCGTGGTATTGCTATCTCAGCCTCATTCACTTTAGTGTAGCTTTGGGCAGGTGTGGTGCTGTTCCTGGAGGAAAGCAGACATGTTTTACTATTCTTGTAGAACCATTTTAATACACTCTGGTCAGATGCTGACATTTTTGCTTGAAATCCACTGTTAATTTAATGTTTATGTGGTCTGCCACCCCTCTGAGCAGAAGCCGGGTTTTTAAAGTAGGTGCCTGGCAGCCAATTATCTCCCTTGTCTTCCTAGGAATTAATATGCACATTTAGCGATACTGGACACTATCAGACCAACCTGGGATATTGCTCATGGCAATGTTCTTGATTGATTAGATATCAATCTGACCAATGTGTTTATGAGTATGACTGTCAAGTAATCTACATATCTATATTCGTACAAGTGACAACACTCCTACAAAACTTTCCGATTGCACAATCGGAACACTTACTGACACAAGCATGCTTAGATGGATTGTGCAATTATCACAAGGCTGTGTGGTTATGAGTTTATGACCTTCATAAACCTAAATAGACTACTTTCCTGAAAATCACTACAGCTCTAGGTTCATGTTTGATGAATTTAATCTTTGCGCTGCTTCATTGATCTATTATCTGATTGCTTCTGGTCATAAAAACAGCAATTCTAATAGTAGAAACTAGAGGAATTGCTGTGCATGCAATTCCCTGACATACTGTGGGTTGCAAAAGTCTTCCTACCCCTTGAACTGTTCCTCATTGTTAGGCTAGATCCACACAGCATTGGACAAAAACCGTTGGAAAGTCATCCCTTTTTTTTCTGATACAGTTTTTGTCACTGTATTTGCAAAAAACGCTGTTGGTTCTCGTTTTTTTTCTGTCGGCCCATACAATTGATTGTATGGGACATCGACAACAAAACGCAAAATGCCGGCGGATTATACAACATGTTACTGAATCCGCTGGCGCCAGAAAATGAGCTTATAAATAGACTTGTGTAGACTACAGGTGGTTTTTTCTATAAAAGTCTATGGGCATGCAAAATGGTCAGATTTTCAAGAGTTTCAAAATACTAAAATCGATTAAAATCCGACCATTTTCTTGTGCTGTGTGAACACACCCTTAAACATTACACCCACAAACGTAAATGTATTTAATTGATATTTTATCTGATAGATCAACACAAAGTAGTAAGTGTTTGTGAAGCGTAAAGAAAATTATACGTGTTTAGCTGCAATGACAGCTGCCGTCTGTTGGGGGATGTCTCTACCAGCTTTGCACATCTAGAGGCTGGATTTTTTTCTTTCAAAATAGCTGTAGAACAATCAGATTGGTTGGCGAACATTTGTGAAGAGCAGTTTTCAAGTTCTGCCAAGGATTCTCAGTGGGATTTAGGTCTGGGCTGTGACTGGGCCAATTTAACACATGAATATGCTGTGATTTGAACCTTTCCACTGTAGCTTTGGCTGTATGTTTAGGGTTGTTGTCTTGCTGAAAGGTCAACCTACACCCCAGTCTCAAGTCTTTTACAGCCTCTTAACACATTAAGGGAATGTCCTCACGGCACGGGTTTGCGGATGTTTTTTCAGACGGTTTGCAGTTTTGCAGACCGTCAGAAAAACCGGCCGCAAACTAGCGCAACGGGCTTCTATGGAAAACCCGTGCAGCAGTCTCCACTGCACGGGTTTTCCGCCCGCAGGCCGCCCGAAAAAGATTGTACTTGCACATTCTTCTGTCCGGTTTCCGGGCGGAATATGTGCATGTCAATGTGAAGAGAGAGGGCTTTTCTCCGCTCATCATGGAGAAAAGCCGTCCCCCCCCGCGGCCGTGTGCACGGCACACAAACTGGACAAATACCGGTCGGATAAACCAACCGGTATTTGTCCTCTGCCGTGGGGACATGCCTTAAGGTTGTATAATATGCAGACCACTAGCGTATTAGAAATATGAGTTAACACAAGTGTAAACAACTAAAGGTAACAATTCAAATATGGAACATAATGCCAACAACACCAAATCACCAATGCAAATCTCCAAACACACTACAATACATATGTATAATAAATATAGCATTCCTTTTAAAAAGATTCTGTTCATATCCATTCAGTCCATGATAGAGTGCAGGATGATGGAGTCCGTGTTTGGATAGTATTGGTAAATGTATTCCCTTTAAAAATATAGGGCCACATGTATGAAAACTGTCTAGGTTTAAGATTTTCTTTGTTGCCCATAGCAACCAATCAGAGCTTCCTTTTGAATTCATATAGTGCTCTGAAAAAATTTAAGGAGAGCTCTGATTAGTTGCTATAGGCAACAAGGAAAGTCTTACACCTAGAGAGTTTTTATACATATCCCTCATAGATAACCAGCGTGCTAATTCACTAAATGCTGATCGTAAGCAAAAAAGGAAGGGCAAAAGCAAATCACACAAAACACAGAAGATGCAGTATCAGGGATTTGCATTGGTGATTTGGTGCTGTTGGCCGTATGTCCCACATTTTAAATGTTACCTTTTGTAGCTTACATTTGCATTAACCAACATATCTAATGCGCTAGAGTTCTGTATATTTCATTTAGCCTTTATTTTAGAACTATGCAGAAATTCCTGATACACTTAGCTGCTTAGTTGTGGTGGAAATTTTTATCAGGCGCTGGTATTGTTATATGTTATTCGTACATTTAAAGGGGTTGTCTCGCTTCCATTTTATGTTAAAAATCTTCCAAAAACAAGCCATTTTGCAATATGTGCAAGGTAATGTAGACAGAGGTAGTACTGCCTCCCTGTCTCTATCGAAGTCATGCTGAATAGACTGAATATTATAGAAAATAATTGGATTTTTACACTTAAAGGGGTTGTCTCACTACAAGGATTGCTTTTTATGTTAAAGATCTTGCAAAAAAAAGTAAAATTTGCAATATATGTCCATTAACAGTGTCCTACTTATTCCTATATACACTCACCGGCCACTTTATTAGGTACACCTGTCCAACTGCTCGTTAACACTTAATTTCTAATCAGCCAATCACATGGCGGCAACTCAGTGCATTTAGGCATGTAGACTGGTAAAGACAATCTCCGGGCAGTTCAAACCGAGCACAGTAGGGGGAAGAAAGGTGATTTGAGTCCCTTTGAACGTGGCCCATGGTTGTTGGTGCCAGAAGGGCTGGTCTGAGTATTTCAGAAACTGCTGATCTCCTGGGATTTTCAGCACAACCATCTCTAGGGTTATTGAGAATGGTCCGAAAAAAGAAAAAACATCCCGGGGAGCGGGGAGTCCTGTGGGCGGAAATGCCTTGTTGATGCCAGAGGTCAAAGGAGGGAAAGGGCAGACTGGTTCGAGCTGATAGAAGGCAACAGTGACTCAAATTGCCACCCGTTACAAACAAGGTAGGGGAGAAGAGCATCTCTGAACGCACAGGGACGGCGAACTTTGAGGCAGATGGGCTACAGCAGCAGAAGACCACACCGGGTGCCACTCCTTTCAGCTAAGAACAGGAAAACTGAGGCTCCAAATTTGCCCAAGCTCATCGAAATTGGACGTAGAAGATTGGAAAAACGTTGCCTGGTCTGATGAGTCTGATTTTCTGCTGCGACATTCGGATGGTAGGGTCAGAATTTGGGGTAAAAAAATGAAAGGGATGGATCCATCCTGCCTTGTATCAACGGTTCAGGTGGGGGTGGTTGGTATCATGGGTGTGGGGAATATTTTCTTGGCACTCTTTGGGCCCTTGGTACCAATTGGCATGTTGCAACACCTTGTGGAATCTATGCCACGAAGAATTGAGGAAGTTCTGAAGGCAAAGGGGGTCCAACCCGTTTTGCTGGTGTTACCCAATAAAGTGGCCGGTGAGTGTATACCCTCTTGTATGGGCTGCATCAGCTCTGCAGGTTGCTATAGCTACAGCCCTGTTCGATCTCCCCTGATAGGCTGCAAGCACTGGTTGCTATAGCTACAGACCTGGTGTCCTCAGCAGCTCATCACTGCAAACCAGTAGTTTGTGTCTGTAATGTTTAAAAAGGACGAACTGTTCTAGAGGTATGAATACCTTTGCAACCCACTGTATAAGTTAAAGATGAACCTGCACTTAAACAATCAGCACTAAAGGAGTTAATCTAGTCATGAAAAGCTTTAATGACGGTATCTTCCAGGAGTGGCGCCTACGGTAAGTGTCACAATATCTGGGCTTAAAGCACAGCCGCAGCCTCGCCCCTGGTCCTCCCTGGCCTGGATCTTCTGCCAAGGAAGACTGAAGCAGCTATTTCTGCAGCACGCTGTAACAAAGGAAACAAGATAATTGTTTGGCTCAGTGAATCCTTGAACCCGGCCTTATTTTTAGATTTCTTTCATGGTATGCTCTCCTAAAAATAACTTGCTGGCACATTTTTAACCATTTCCACACCAACCATGTGTAAAGAAGCCTGAATCTAGCAAAATCCTCTGCAAGGAACAACAAGGTCACAACTGAGAATTGGTGATAGTGTATAACACATTCAATTTTAATGGATAAAGTTGTATTTTAACCAATATCCCAGTATAACGTAGTAAATCCCTTAGGCTATGTCTACACAGCACTGGATTCTCCTCGGATTTTCAGTGAATTCAGTATTTTGAATCCGCTGAAACTCCGACTGTCCCCAACTCTATGTAGGCTTTAAACAGGTTTTCTACTTAAGCAGCTGGATACCCATGTTCTATCTGCCGCCGGATACCCGTCGCATTCCCGTGCAGCCCATGTACCGGGTCGGCGGGACATCTGAAAACTGACCGTGGCTTTAAGGCACAAACCCATTCCAAACGCAGTGGTACAAACATGTTAAAATGACGTTAGATTTTGGATGGAATTTTAACATTGCTGTGTAGACAGGGCCGGCATCAGAAATTTTGGGGCCCCTTACAGCTGGAGCGTCTGCCCCCTCCCCCTCCCCGGCCGACCCAACCCCTTGCTCCTCCCTCTCCCTCCCCGGCCGTCCCGACAGAGCCCCACCCATCCCACAACCATCGCCACACCAGAAAAATAAAAAAAAATTGGGGGGGTCACAAGAAAAAAAAATGCAATTGTGCCATTGTTTTTGGATTTAGTTCTTGCTGGATTATACAAGGTCCAGCAAATACCTCCACATGTCACCATTATAATGTTACTAGCAAAGCCAGTATACCCAGATCAATATTGCCAAGCAACAATATACAAATTCTAAATAATACCGCCACCCATCACTACCATATACTGACTAGCACCACCATAATGTTATTGACTAAACCAGTATACCAATATCACAAAACAAGAACAATATACAAGCACCTAATAATACCGCCACATCATCACCACATATCTCCAACATAACAATACTGAATAATACTGCCATACTGATTATAAACCATCACACCAAGACCAATATTTCCTCCATACAGTGACCCTATAGGGATAGATACCAGTGTACACATGTGCTCTGCAAATAGTTTACTTACATTTAGGGCCTCACAGGTGACGTCTTGTCTGAGGAGTTGTTCACTTTCCCGTTTCTTCTCAGTTCGGTCCAGACCTCCATGATGACTTCCTCCGTCCACCACTCGTCCCTGCAGAATTCACAACACAAACACCTGAGACTCCTCAATTTTTTTTATCATTTTCCCAACTGAGTGCCCCTCCCCCCCATGTACAAACTCCCCATTTATAATGGCCCAAATGGTAACAATTACCCCCTGGTAATTATGGGGCTCCCCCAGTCGGTATGTAGGTACAACGGGGCCCCTGGGCGGTAGCTAGGCATCCACCGGGCAGTAGCTAGGTAGCTTGGGGAGACGTAGGTAGCTTCGGGCCTCTGGGCGGTAGTTTAGGCCACCCCTGTAGGTAGAATAGGGCCCTCTGTAGAGTAGGGTCCCCTTGTAGGCAGAATAGTCCCTCCGCTGTAGATTAGGGCCCCCTTGTAGGCAGAATAGTCCCCCCCACCCCCCTTGTAGATTAGGGCCCCCTTGAAGACAGAATAGTCCCCCAACCCCCTTGTAGATTAGGGCCCCCTTGTATGCAGAATAGTCCCCCCCCCCCCCACCCCTCTTGTAGATTAGGGTTCCCTTGTAGGCAGAATAGTCCCCCCGCGGGAGATTAGGGTTCCTTGTAGGCAGAATAGTCCCCCCCCCACCCCCCCTGTAGATTAGGGCCCCCTTGTAGGCAGAATAGTCCCCCCTTGTAGATTAGGGCCCCCTTGTAGGCAGAATAGTCCCCCCGCTGTAGATTAGGGCCCCCTTGTAGGCAGAATAGCCCCCCCCACCCCCCTTGTAGATTAGGGTCCCCTTTTAGGCAGAATAGTCCCCCCGCTGTAGATTAGGGCCCCCTTGTAGGCAGAATAATCCCCCCTGTAGATTAGGGCCCCCCCTGTAGGCAGAATAGTCCCCCCCCCTGTAAATTAGAGACCCCCTGTAGGCAGAATAGTCCCCCCGCCTGTAGATTAGGGCCCCCCTGTAGGCAGAATAGTCCCTCCCTGTAGATTAGAGACCCCCTGTAGGCAGAATAGTCCCCCCCAGTCTTTGGGGCCCCATGTAGGCACAGTTCCCCCCCAGTATTAGGGCCCCCTGTAGGTATAGTTTCCCCCCCCCCAGTATTAAGGCCCCCTGTAGGCATAGTTTCCCCCCCAGTATTAGGGCCCCCTGTAGGCATAGCCCCCCCCCAGTATTAGGGCCCCTCTGTAGGCATAGCCCACCCAGTATTAGGGCCCCCTGTAGGCATAGCCCCTCCCGCAGTATTAGGGCCCCCCTGTAGGCATAGCCCCCCCCCATCAGGGCCCCCTGTAGGCATAGCCCCCTTAGTATTAGGGCCCCCCTGTGGGCTTAGCCCCCCAGTATTAGGGCCCCCCTTTAGGCATAGTCCCCCCCCCCAGTATTAGGGCCCCCTGTAGGCATAGCCCCCCCCAGTATTAGGGCCCCCCTGTAGGCATAGTGTGTCACCCCCCAGTATTAGGGCCCCCCTGTAGGCATAGTCCCCCCCAGTATTAGGGCCCCCCTGTAGGCATAGCCCCCCCAGTATTAGGGCCCCCCTGTAGGCATAGCCCCCCCCCAGTATTAGTGCCCCCTGTAGGCATAGTTCCCCCCCCCCAGTATAAGGGCCCCCTGTAGGCATAGTCCGCCCCCAGTACTAGGGCCCCCTGTAGGCTGGGCTGCCTAATGGGGCCCCCCAAACTTAAGGATGGGGCCTGGGCTGCCTAAGGGGGGCCCCCCACAGTCCTGGCCGGTGCCGGACACCCCGTCAGGAGGAGGTCCCGGCCGGCTCAGCTGCGCACTGTGACAAATCATCTACTTACATGTGCGCTGTGCGCGCTGTAGCCGAAGTCGGGACCTCCTCCTCTCTCTGTCGCCGCCGCTGCTCTCTGCCCTTCGGCGGGATGCGGAACAGTTTGAATCCGTGAAGCTCCGCCCCTCGGGACTCACTGTCCCGAGGACTCTCGGGACTCACTGTCCCGGGACTCTCTTGGGACTCACTGTCCTGGAGTGTGTCTGATGTCAGAATGTTCAAATCTGCATGGGGCCTGTACCTTCTCATGCAATGTTCCTGAACTACTTGAAGGGGTTGTCCACTGTATAATATCTTTATAATGGCTTTACTTATGTGTTGAATATGAAACCAAACAATTTTCTAATATTCATGTATTAAAAATTCTACTCATGTACTTATTTTATACCATTTTAGTAGGTCCCTATCTAGGAACAAAATGGTACAGCCCATGGTAAATTCATGTCCATAGTAATGGTTGCCATATAGTAACTATATGGACTAACCAGTCATGTGACCACCCCACCACATGTCATGTGACCCCTGGTATCCAGGTAACATTATTGAGGAGCAGAACTTCTCCAGTATCACTGCCTCCAGCAGTGTCTTATCATGTGACCACCACACAGGTCATGTGACCCTGGTATCCAGGTAACAGTAGTGCATGGAGGAGAAGAACTTCTCCAGTATTACTACCTCCAGCAGCATCTTATCATGTGACCACCACACAGGTCATGTGACCCTGGTATCCAGGTAACAGTAGTGTATGGAGGAGCAGAACTTTTACAGTATTACTACCTCCAGCAGTGTCTTATCATGTGACCACCACAGGTCATGTGACCCTGGTATGCAGTTAACAGGAGTGTATGGATGAGCAGAACTTCTCCAGTATTACTACCTCCAGCAGCATCTTATCATGTGACCACCACACAGGTCATGTGACCCTGGTATTCATGTAACAGTAGAGTATAGAGGAGCAGAACTTCTCCAGTATTACTACCTCCAGCAGCATCTTATCATGTGACCACCACACAGGTCATGTGACCCTGGTATCCATGTAACAGTAGAGTATAGAGGAGCAGAACTCTCCAGTATTACTACCTCCAGCAGCGTCTTATCATGTCTGTCAGTGCCTGTGGAGAAGACGCTTTATAGTCTTCTCTTTGTCTCATCTTTCTGCTTTTTTTTTTTTTTTTTTTACACTTAACTTTATTAACAACAGGATATCATCCAGAGACAGCCGTTAAACAAGTAATCCACACAGGGAAGAAGTAGCTGGAATATCAAAAATAGTAATAATAATTCTATGTCATGTGACCCTGCTGCTAACTGACTGCCAGGAGGTCACATGATTGACACCGTGCATACAGTTATTTCATGGGAGCCATTACTATGGACAGGAATGTGAGCTTTACCATTTTTTTAATTGCTACATAGCAGCCTTCTACATCGGTATAAAGGCAACATTTTTAATGCATGCTTATTAGAAAATTGTATGATTTCCTATGATGTACATAATAAGTAAAAACAATATAAAGTGGACAATCCCTTTAATGACTGACTACTGTCTTATGACAGTGGGCGGCACAAGTTCCTAGTTGACAGTGATTAGTTGCAGTTCTGAACTAAGTAACTAACAGCTCCATTTTTTGGACAGTCTCTGACCCTGGGAAGGAAGCTCCAATCCTGGGCTGTGAAACTCTTTGGCTGCACTATCAAAGGGAATCCCTTGTTAGAGGATGTTCACACGGCAATTTGTAGATGCCTGTTTGGATACGTTTTTCAGACTCAAAACGGATCCAAACGCGCATCGAACAATGTGCAGTGTGATTTACATCAGTTTCAATGTAAAACACGCATCCGTGTTCAGACGATACATGTTTACATGCGTCTTTCAGATCCGTTCAAAGAATTGGCATGCCAATTCTTGATCCGTTTTACGCAGCAGGCGCCCTATTTCAAACTATAGGGTGCATTTCTGCTACAACAGAAACACATCCAGACACGCAGCACACTTTGGATACGTGTTGGATGTGTTTTAGACAGCGCTTTTGAATATGTTTTCGGATCGAAAAACATTTTCAGAGACACTGTGTGAAGATACCCTTAGGGCATGTCCCCACGGCACGGGTTTGCGGCCGTTTTTTCAGACGGTTTGTGGTTTTTAAAACCGTCTGAAAAACCGTCCGCAAACTTTTACATGGGGCTCAATGGAAAACCCGTGCAGTGGGGACTGCTGCACGGTTTCTCCATAGAGCCCCATGTAAAAGTTTTCCGCCCGGCGGTTTTTCAAACTGCCGGCCGCCCAAAAAACATTCTACTTGTTCATTCTTATATATGAACAAGTGAATGTGAAGAGGGAGGGCTTTTCTACGCTAATCGCAGAGAAAAGCCGTTCTCCTGCGACTGTGTGATAAACCGACCGGTAATTGTCCTGTGCCATGTAAACGGCCCTTACTGGGATTCCCAATTACCCAGTCATAGACTGGGAAAACTCTCTGCAGTCAGCCTGGGAACCTAAAATGGACAGCAGGGCTGTACAGCAGCCTCTGTCATAGTGGCACGGTGCATAAAGTATTGGCATACAGAAGTCCGATAATACATTATAAATGTAAAATAAAGTTCTAAAATAGAAATTTCTTATTAGGATTAAATAAAAGTAAAAAAAACCCCCAAAAAAAACAGAAGTAATGAAAGTGATAAAAGTTTAAAATAAAAAAAACACATTTTATTGTGCGAACATTAAATAAAAAATCTTACACTTATTAGGTATCAAAACGACCATTAATTAAAGTGAAATATGAATGATGTAAAGGATAAATCAAGAAAAGCATGTACTCTCAAAGCACAACCCCCTCACCCCTAGCCGTGCATCTGACAACCTATTAAACATATGGGATTTCTATGACTCTAAATTCTGTGCTTCTCCTTTCTTTCTGTATCAGGCTTGGAATAAACGGTTACGGATCCAAATAGTTTTTGTTTTGTTTCAGTTGAGCAGCCGTGTCCCCTCCCAGCACCGTTACTCCAGTCTGCTAGTTTTTACCGCGCTTTGCGACCGGAGATGACCCCATTCCTTTGTTCCATGAAATCCCGCCACATAAAAACATGTTATTTAAATTCTTGGCAGCAGATCACACATTCCTGTGCAGTGGGCTCATGCTTATCTTTATTTTATTTTCCCTATTCTTCCTCAGTCTGTGTTTTCTGTAGCCGGCTTCCTGTGGAAAGAGATTATATTGTAATGTTTTTAACCCATCGTGCACCATAAAACGGTGACACATTTTGTAGTGGAATCCTCATAGCACTCTCCGGTGTAAAGTTGAATTGAGTTCTGAATATTTCTCAATATGAAACAGATGTCGTCAATGCAGTATTTGAAAGCTCTAGCCAGAGGAGTCTGCAGAAATGAAAGGCCCAAACTCAGCCTAGTGCTCTGCTCTAATTATTGGCAACAATTCTGTACTGTTTAATTTCATAATACACTTCTCACAAAAAGTTAGGGATGTTTGGCTTTCAGGTGAAATTTATGAAAAGCGTAAAACTTTCACACTACAATTATATTCTGTTCTGAAAGTCGGCCATGTAAGTGGTAGCATGCAATGTTGATTTTCTCATCTCAAACAATTTAACAAAAGCCATCAATGCAAGGTAGACAGCATCAACAAATGTCAATGTCTCAGTAACGTGTCATGTGGCCTTGAGCATCAATTACAGCTTGACAACGACGTCTCATTCTGTTCACAAGTCGTGTTGTTGACCGCTGAGGAATGGCACCCAGTCTTCTTGAAGGGATCACCTCAGGTCATTGAGGTTCATGGGTACAGAGGAACGAGCTTCTACATGGCGGCTCAGCTGATCCCACAGCTTTTCTAGGCGGTTCAGTTCTGGAGAAAGTGCAGGTTACTCCCTTTGAGTTACCTCAGTCTTCAAGGTCGCATCATTAGGGAACAGCTGTCGATGAACTGGAGCATTGTCGTCTATGAAGATGAAATTAGCCCTGTGTTCATGCAGGGGCACAATGACTGGATTATTGATGTTGTTCAAGTAGTAGAGGCGTCACTGTGCCATTTACAAAGAGTAGGGCTGTTCTGTATTGACTAGACACAGCTGCCCACACTGTAATACCACCACCACCAAAGGCTCTCTGTGGTTGATGCATAGCCTCCTTGACGTCTCCAGCATCGTTGGTGGCAATGATTTCTGCTCAGAGTGAATTGAATTTTATCAATGATGCTCCCTAGCCAATGCAAGACATTTTTGCCTATGCCTTGTGGTGTGGTCAGGTACCCTTACTGGTCCCAGTCGTTTAGCACGCAGACCAGGCTGATGTAAATGGTTACGAATGGTCTGACGTGACACTTGGCTGCCTCTCGCCTCCCTTAAATGTGCCTGGAGTTGTGCGGCATTCATCATCCAGTTCCACAGGCTATTGTTTACAATGAAGCGGTCATCAGTGTGTGATGGAGCCAAAGGACGTCCACTTCTTTGCCTTTCTGTGACTCTTCCAGTCTCTCTGTTGCATCTTTCTGATGACACTCTGTGGCACTCTAAGCCCAATGTCCACTTCCGTCTCAGAGCATCCTGCTTGAAGCCTCGCAATGGCGAGGTACTGTTGATCAATTGTAAAGTGTTGTCTTGATCTTATGATGTCAAAATGTGAACAGCATGATGAGGAGGACTGTTTAAATCCCAATTCGAAGTGCTCCCCTAAATATAAACACCTGCTTTGAATTTTGCCATCAAGCTCCTTGTTAGAGATCAGCCATGGACATGTGCATTCTAAGGTAGGGGATGGTCTCATTTAGTGCATTTGAAAAATGTTTCAGGAAATGTTATGTTCATCCTGAAATTTCAAACAAAAGCAAAATATCCCTAACTTTTTGTGAGTAATGTACATCTGTGTAGAGCAGCTTTGTTTTTCTGATTTAAATTAAATGGTATAAGTCTGGCAACCTTCAGTCACCACTAGGGTGAGCTTAGTGCATATTGATTTATTTAGGTAGTGAGCACCCTCTAACGGCTGCATTTGCTCTGCAGGCCCCCTAACATCACGGCCTCTATCGCAGTCACAGACTTTGGTTCAGTGGTGATGTGGGCCACTTGCTCCAGCTAATTCCTGACTTTAGACTCCACACTAAATAGATAGGTAAAGTCATTTTCTCCAATGTTCTCTGGTGATGACCCAAGACCGCTGAATATCTGGTTATATGTATTCTGGGCCCTCCTCCTCTCACCACTTAGGTCCTTGACAATCAATTTAAGTGCCCTTCCATTGTCATCATAACTAGAAAGGCTGGGCCTCATAGCAAACTAATGAATATCCCACTTCTTATCCCAAGCATAAATATTTTCTAGCTCCATGTGAAAGTTAAGTCAAGGACACACTTTTTTGCTGAGTTGTGTTGCAATAGAAAATAAAACTAGGTTGCCAAGTGTGACCAGGTCAAGTTTAGGTAAAAAAGCTAAGCACAGACACAGAACATTTTTTATCACTCATTAAGAATTCAGACCCCAGAACTTACCCCTAAATTATCAAACTCCATAAAAGGCCACCTAATTATTAAACCTAACTCCTAAATTATCAGACTCTAGACCTGTTCCCCTTGTATATCTTATTCTAGGCTTGACACCGGTATTATCAGACCCCTGAACGAGAAATTAAAAGACCCCAGGCTAGACTTCTAATTGATCAGACCTTAGACCAGACACCTCAATTGTCAGATGCCAAATCCCTAAATTAAAAGGCCCAAAGCCAGATGCCTTCTTTTGGTTCCTGGGTCTGATATCATTTTGGGATCTGGTCTGGCATCTTATAACTAAAGGACCATAAGTTGTCCTTTAGTTGTCCATAAGGGGTTGTCTCACTACATTGATTCATCATACCTCAGTCGTGTTTTCTCAGTTTCATTTTTGAATTTACTGGCTTCTGCTGGCTTCTACTGGCCTGCAGTGAGATGCTGCTGAGGACGCCAGGTCTGTAGCTATAGCAACCAGTGCCGGCAGCCTATTGGGAGAGATTGAACAGGTCTGTAATTATAGGGACCTGGGGAGCTGATGCAGCCCATACAAGAGGGGATATCTAGGAATAGGTAGGACATTGTTAATGGACATATATTGCAAAGTGACTTGTTTTTGCAAGATTTTTAACATAAAAAGCAATCCTTGTAGTGAGACAACCCCTTCAATTATTAAATCTCAGAACAGAGAAAAAAAAAAAAATCTGACCCCAATACATTTATCAGTTTCATTCTCAACAGGGCTTCTTGGTGCTCTGGGTATTGCCTTTCTGTAATGCCTAAAACTGGCCAGTGTCAGGACATTGTATGTAAGGGTATGTTCACACAGCATGTTCACACTTAAGGGGGCCGAATAATTTTGCACACCCCACTTTTCAGTTTTTTATTTTTTACAAAAGTTTAAAATATCCAATACATTTCGTTCCACTTCACAATTGTGTCCCACTTGTTGATCTTCAGAAAAACTATTTAAATTTTATATCTTTATGTTTAAAGCCTGAAATGTGGCAAAGGGTTGAAAAGTTCAAGGGGGCCGAATACTTTCGCAAGGCACTGCATTTCACTTCTTTCACCAAGTTTTAAGAATACAGATTAGCCCCATCCAAGAGAGCCAATCAGCGACCTATATTCTGACATGTTTGACATGTGTTGAATACTAAGGGTTCCCATCAGAGCAGTAGAGCACTTTACATGTGTTTTTCTATGCACATTTTGATGCGTAAAACTGCACATAAAGGGCGACATGTATGTTTTTTGACGTTTAAACGACAATTTTTATGCACATATAAATAGTATAGAATGCGCCTGATCTATGAACCCAGTCTACAGAAATCAGGCGCATTCTAGCGCTAAGACGACATTTCTGGCTCGAGTAAAAACCACTAAGAAAGTGGTATACCTATTCCAGCAGCAATGCGCCTAGAAATGCCATGGCGAAGCTATAAATCTATAGCTTTCTATGGTTCTAGTGCGCCCCGCCTCCCGAAATCAGGCGCATTACAAAGTGCCACGGGCACTGATATTGGTGTGGGGGATATTTAAAATTATCACGAATGGGGCTGTGCCTGATGTCGGGCTGAAAAGACACCAGACTTCTGGCGCAGCCCTGTTCATAGATGTCGCCCATAATGCCTAGCTTTAGACTGCTGAAGGGTTGCCCTGCTCCATTACTGTACTACCCTCCAGAGGTCCATTAGATGATTGCTGTGTTTACAGTTCCCTCATACACATGAATACATTCATCTATGGTAAAGGAAGGGTGTACACATGGAAAAATAACTAAGGCTTTTTATCTTATTTGTGAATTCCCCTCATGATCTGTGTCTGATCTATGAGGAATTTTTAAGTCCTGACCTGAACTGACTTTTTTTTTTCATTTTAGTGTTTATTAAGGCTGGAGGTAAAATCGTTCAGTCTTTGTAGTTAGGGGATCAGTAATAACAGTAAACTCCATCTGTGGCCTCAGATATGACTTATTTTGCACTTTAATGAAAAGCTGTACAACAGTTCATCTAGCTGTCAACCATTAGCTATTATTTATGTTCCTCATATTGTGCTAACATGGCTTGTCATCAGTCTTTGGAACTCATAATCTGATTTTTCTAACACACACACACATGCACGCACACACACATGCACACTCTCTAAGCCAGACCTGGGCAAAGTACGACCCGCGGGCCGCATCCGGCCCTCCAGATCGTCGGATGCGGGTATTGCTGAGAGGCCGCCGCGGGCCGTCAGCGCTACTATTACTGGTGAATTAGGCAGCGACGCGATGAACTCCGCGCCGCTGCCTCTCCTCGGCGCACACAGTAATAACTCTGTGCGGGCCCAGGAGCTGCCGGAGGAGCGTCCCGGCGTCATGACGTCATCACGCCCACCATCCCGGGAAGCTCCTCGGATAGAAGATGAGCGCGCTCGGCCGGGAAGGAGGTAAGCCAAGGTGAGTATTAGTGTTTGTTGTTTTTAATTTTGGCTATAAACTATATACCTGCCTGTGGGAAGCCCTATCTCTATACCTGCCTGGGGACACACCTGACTATATACCGGCCTGGGGACACACCTGACTATATATCTGCCAGGGGACACACCTAACTATATACCTGCCTGGGGACACACCTAACTATCTCTATACCTGCCTGGGGACACACCTAACTATATATCTGCCTGGGGACACACCTAACTATATACCTGCCTGGGGTCACACCTAACTATATACCTGCCTGGGGACACACCTAACTATATACCTGCCTGGGGACACACCTAACTATCTCTATACCTGCCTGGGGACACAACTAACTATCTCTATACCTGCCTGGGGACACACCTAACTATCTCTATACCTGCCTGGGGACACACCTCACTATCTCTATACCTGCCTGGGGACACACCTAACTATCTCTATACCTGCCTGGGGACACACCTAACTATCTCTATACCTGCCTGGGGACACACCTAACTATCTATATACCTGCCTGGGGACACACCTAACTATATATCTGCCTGGGGACACACCTAACTATCTCTATACCTGCCTGGGGACACACCTAACTATCTCTATACCTGCCTGGGGACACACCTAACTATCTCTATACCTGCCTGTGAGGAGCCCTAATTATCTATATACCTGCCTGTGGGAAGCCCTAACTATATACCTGCCTGTGTGGAGCTTTAACTATATACCTGCCTGTATGGAGGCCTAACTAGCTATATACCTGCCTGTGTGAAGCTTTAACTATATACCTGCTTGTATGGAGCCCTAACTAACTAGATACCTGCCTGAGGGGAGCTGTACCTATCTATATACCTGCCTGAGGGGAGCTGTACCTATCTATATACCTGCCTGAGGGGAGCTGTACCTATCTATATACCTGCCTGAGGGGAGCTGTACCTATCTATATACCTGCTGGGGCGCTGTACCTATCTAGATACCTGCCTGAGGGGAGCTGTACCTATCTATATAGGGGAGCTGTACCTATCTATATACCTGCCTAAGGGGCGCTGTACCTATCTATATACCTGCCTAAGGGGAGATGTACCAAACTATATACCTGCCTGAGGGGAGCTGTACGTATCTATATACCTGCCTGAGGGGCTGTCTATTATAACTGCCTGAGGGGCTATATATCTATATTCCTGCCTCAGGGGAGCTGTACCTATCTATATACCTGCCTGAGGGGAGCTGTACCTATCTATATACCTGCCTCAGGGGAGCTATAAATATCTATATACCTGCCTGAGGGGAGCTGTACCTATCTACATACCTGCCTGAGGGGAGCTGTACCTATCTACATACCTGCCTTAGGGGAGCTGTACCTATCTATATACCTGCCTAAGGGGAGCTGTACCTATCTATATACCTGCCTGAGGGGAGCTGTACCTATCTATATAT
Source organism: Phyllomedusa bahiana (assembly GCA_025379985.1). Taxonomy (NCBI): domain Eukaryota; kingdom Metazoa; phylum Chordata; class Amphibia; order Anura; family Hylidae; genus Phyllomedusa; species Phyllomedusa bahiana. The sequence continues at coordinate 80,256 of JAODAL010000889.1, forward strand.
CTGCCTGAGGGGAGCTGTACCTATCTATATATCTGCCTGAGGGGAGCTGTACCTATCTATATACCTTCAGAAAAAACGCAAGCATAGGTGCACACTGAAAAGGCAATATATACATCTGACACAAACATCAGTGGCACACTAAAGACTAAGTAAAACCTCAAGGTATATAGGAATATTGGAAATGCATTACTGCTAAGGAAAATATGAAAAACCTGGGACTCTTAGTTTACAGTATTTGATCAAAGATTGTATTAAGCTCACCTCCCAAAATGTCAAGGGGATCCCAGAGCGGGTGAGTCCCTACACTAAACATATTACCTCACTAGGCGTCAATCCAGACTGCAACTTCAGGGTATGGTAGGAACTAGCAATTGGATTATCCTGCACTGGTTTAAAAGAGGCAGCTGAGTGCAGCAAGCCAATGGGATTGCCAATCTCAAATGAACTACAAAACATACTTTGGCTGTGCACATCTAAAATATATTCAGAAAAAACGCAAGCATAGGTGCACACTGAAAAGGCAATATATACATCTGACACAAACATCAGTGGCACACTAAAGACTAAGTAAAACCTCAAGCTATATAGGAATATTGGAAATGCATTACTGCTAAGGAAAATATGAAAAACCTGGGACTCTATATCTATCTATATACCTGCCTGAGGGGAGCTGTACCTATCTATATACCTGCCTGAGGGAGCTGTACCTATCTATATACCTGCCTGAGGGGAACTGTACCTATTTATATACCTGCCTGCCTGCTGGTACCTATATCTTTATACCTGCCTGAGGGGAGCTGTACCTATCTATATACCTGCCTGCCTGCCTGCGGGTACCTATATCTATATACCTGACTGAGGGGAGCTGTATATACCTGCCAGACTGAGGGGACATACATCTACATACCTACCTTACTGAGGAGAGCTGTATATACCTGCCTTACTGTGTACCATCAGTATATATGCAGGTGTATAGATACATCCTCCAGTAAGTTTCCACAAAGATAGTCCCCCAAAAACAAATTTTTCCCCGTTCATCCTATGTTTTTATTAGTCCGGCCCCCCAAAACCATCGCACTTTCTCATGCGGCCCCATGGGAAAATTAATTGCCCACCCCTGCTCTAACCTGTCAATGCATTTTTTTAACCTATGGGATAAATCTGGAGATAATGATTTAATGTCACCACTATACTATACCAAGTGCACTATTACCACTATACAGTGACTAGATAGTGGTAAATACCAGTTCTACAAAGTCCATGTAAGCCCAGTGCAGAGGTTTCATTAGACCCCTATTCCCTGAAAATAGTTTCTTATGTCCACATTATGATTTAAATCTTATAAAACAATTAGTTAGGGACAGTTTTTTACACATATTAGTTCCCAGTCACACAGCATTTCGAGCCCACGTTTGCGGTATCCGTCGGGATACTGTAAAAACGTATCCCAACAGATACGAAGACACAGGAGTCGCAATGGGGCCATAGACTTCTATAGGGCAAACATAGTCCAAATTGGACTATGTTTTACCTACTTCTTCGATTTCTGGATCGTACACAAAAGTGTGGAAGACCATGCTTTTGTGTCCAGTGTAGAAACTGGTCACATAATCTCCAAAAAATTGGGAATCTCGCAAGAGAACAGAGAGTGACTTTTGATCACTATATTTACTATTTTGCCGTAGGCAAACTTAAACTCTATCAGTTCTCTATCTATAAAACACTAAAACGTAACTTTTATTATGTATAACTCTTAACCTCTATACACACTATTTAAAAACCTGATTTCTAACCTTACCATTTAACCCTTTTTGCTTCTGAATCTTGACTACAATTTGCCAATTTGACCAATCTGGACTACATTTTCCCCAAAGAATTCTATAGCCCTGTCGTAGCCTCGCTGCTGTATTTTTATGGTGTTCTGATGGTTATCATGAACAGAGGCTTTAATGCTATGTGAATAGGGCCTTAATGGGAAAATGATCACAAGTGGTGCCTGGAGTTGTTAAACTTCTCTTTTCTGCTTCACCTGGTCCAGACCACCGTCACAGTTTCTTTTCAGCATCCTCCCCACTTCCAAAGAAAACTCCTCATTCCACTGGTGCCACAAGCGTGGTCCCTGTTGCTGCCCCATAAGTATGCCTGCACCTTGTCATGACCGTGTCGGCTCTAGCCGTGGCGCAGCCCTCTATCTGTAAGGCATGGTAGAGACTGCGTGTTTGGCCATGATTTTATCTGTTTGCTGCAGGTTTTGGCACTGTCTGAATATGATCTGATTCTGTCTGTCTGGGCTGTGATTGACAGCATGGCCACACCGTCTGGTTCTTTGCTAGCCCTAGGGCAGGGCTGCAGATCGTTCTGCCTGACTGGTGAGTGACAGCTGCCTTCTCCACTCACCTTTCTTGCCTGTCTGTCTGAAATATGGTCTTAAGGGATGCCAGAGCCTGGTTCCAAGACGTGATAGGACCGGCGCTCTGACATCCTGACAAAACAGAACCCAGACAGGCAAGAATAGTGAGTAGAGAAGGCAGCTGTCACTCACCAATCAGGCAGAATGATCTGCAGCTCTGCTCTAGGGCTTGAAAAGAATCAGATGGGTGTTGCCGAGCTGTCAATCACAGCCCAGACAGACAGAATCAGACTGTGTTCAGACAGTACCAAAACCTGCAGCAAACAGATACAATCATGGCCATAGGTGCAGTCTCTACCACAGTCTCTTACGGACAGAGGACTGTGCTGCGGCCTGAACCGGCACTGTCATGACAAAGTGCAGGTATAGTTATAGCTTCTATACTTCAGATATAAATAATAGTGCCAGATAGTGTCAAAAAAATAAGGCCAAACAGATCATTTCTAAGATGTTTCCCCAGACAAGAATAGTGCCCTATGCAGTAAGGCCATGTTCACACGGCTTAAATTTGGACGTATTTCAGTCCGTAATTACGCGCCGGAATGCGCAAATTATGGCTGGAATACGTCCAAATCATTACGGTAATCCACAGTTCTCATAGAGAACTATGGATTACGTCTCCTCTCCCCACCCGGCGAATCCGCCGCGGGGGGAGATAAGTGACTTGTGAATTACCAGCGGCGTATACGCGCCGCTGGTAATGCAAGTCTATGGGCCGGCGAGGTGCCAGCCCCCCGCTCCCGCCCCCGTCCACACGGCATAATTGCGGGGAGTATATACGCCCTGCAAATACACCGTGTGGACCTAGCCTAACAGTGCATAAACTGTGTTCCATACAGTAATATTTGGGCCATACTTTAGACCCCACATACTCATAGTGTTCCTTGTGGTACCTGTTACTCTCATGCAGATGATGCCTCTCTAGTGTGCTGCACACCATTCTATTCCATTACCAGGATTTTCATTGACCATCTTTAGCCACAAAGCAGGATTAATCTATCTTTCTCACCTCCGAACCTGTGGTCTGGCCCCCTCTCTCACATATGGACCCACTTATCTCTCAAATATAGACCGCTGCTAATAGCCTTCTCCTCTCTCACATATAGACCACTGCTCATGGTCTCCCCTGCTCTTTTACATATAGGCCGCTGCTTATTGACTCTCCTCTATCACATACAGACTGTTGCTCATGGCCCCCCCTCTTCAGCTTATGGCCCCCCACATATTGACTGCTGCTAATGTCACCTCCTCGTTCCAGTATAGATTGCTGCTCAGGCTTCCCTCCTCTCTCACATACAGTCTGCTAATTGCCCCCTCTCTCACATACAGGCAGTAGCTAATGGTTTTCTCTCACATATAGACTTTTGATCAGAGATCACTCCTCTCTTTCACATAGACTAATGCTCCTGGCCCTCTCTTCTTTTATCTATAGATTGTTATGCATGGCCCCTCCTCTCTCACATACAGACTGCTGCTCATGGCGCTGTCCTCTCTCACATATAGACTGAATATTATGGCTCCTTCTTCTCTCAAATGTAAACTGCTGCTCATGTTTCAATCTTCTTTCACATATAGACTTATACTTATGGCGCCCTATCCTTATCCTTGTAGATTGTAAGCCCTCACGAGCAGGGTCCTCTCCCCCTTTGTACCAGTTAGGTTATGTTCAGACGGCTGATTCACGCCGTAATTGCAGGACGGATTTTGCCCGCAATTATGGCGCGTGCACAGGGGCGGGGGGGCCGGCAGCTCGCCGGCCCCATAGACTTTCATTATCCACGGCGCGTATACCGCCGGGATAATGTGTATGTAACTTTCTCCCCGCTCGGCGTATTTCGCGAGTGGGGAGAGGAGACAGAATCCATAGTTCTCTATGATAGGATATATGTATGTAAAGGACATTTTATGACAGCTCCAGTGACATCTCAAAGGATGGCAAATGTGACATGCTGGGACTTGTAGAAATAGAAGTTCCAGTATCCCCCATCAACCATCCTGTGAAATGTATGTGTGTGTGTTAGTATCATTGCTCTGTTATCCCCCCTCTTCCCTCTCTTACTTATATGTACTTTCTGTCTCCTCTCCTGGGATGTTCGGGACCTGTGGTGACATCACAGTCACATGACCTCCCTGCACAGGTCCTTCACCCCTATGCTAAGAAAATATGTCTCAGGGCTGTTTCCCCCTGCCCACCTTTAGGGACGGCCCTGTGTATGGGGAGCTGCAGCAGTGACTTCTGCTATGTCTTATTTTCAGGGGATGCCTTATATTGGGAAGTTTGAAAAAAATCGCACCATGTCTTAATTTTGGGGGTGTCTTATTTTTGGGGAAAGACGGTAGTACTGCCTCCCTGTCTCCTTCTGCAAATGATATGAACAGATCGTACTTTTTGCCTGTCTTTTTGTATAGGTAATGTAGACAGAGGTAGTACTGCCTCCCTGTCTCTCTGCCCAAGTCATGCTGAATAGACTGAATATTATAGAAAGTAATTGGATTTTTACAGTTAAAGGGGTTGTCTCACTACTAGGATTTCTTTTTTTGTTAAAGATCTTGCAAAAATAAGTCACTTTGCAATAACTGTCCATTAGCAGTGTCCTACCTATTCCTAGATATCCCCTCTAGTATGGGCTGCTTCAGCTCCTCAGGTCGCTATAGCTGCAGACTATAGATCATGATAGGCTGGTGGCACTGGTCGCTATATCTACAGACCTGGTGTCCTCAGCATCTTATCACTGCAGGCCAGTAGTAACCAGTAAACACGACCCTGAATTCAAAAATGAAAACAGGCCTGAGGTAAGAAGAATCGATGTAGTGAGACAACCCATATAGGAAGAAATTATTGTAGAGTCACATATAACTGATAACTTGGCTTTCCTGAAAGCGTTTTTCTCACCGTGTTGTTTCACAGAGTCACAGGCAACTTTAGACTCACACTGCCTGGTCAGGCTGTGGGCGGTTTTACAGCATTGATTAGCATATTTATCTCCTCTATAACTAGCTGAGTGTTACAGTCAGGGGCGTTGCTAGGGTCCTAAAACATCCGGGGCTCGGGCCCTTTGTGTTTTTCCCGCCTCATTGTGAACTGCGGATGTTTTTTTACAGAGAAAAACCTTGTGTTCCTGTCACTAATTTTCTGCACATTCCACACAGATCCCGTCCATCTCCTCAGCAGTCACTGTACAGTAAAAATCACCAATGACAAATTTACTTTTTCAGAACTTCTCACCTTCATATGATAATACCCCTAAACAGTCACCAAAACATACAACTACACATGGAGCAAATATACCGGACGAGTGATTGTTACTAAAACCCTCCTACAAAACCAAGACCCCAAACTATTACTACTTAAGGCTCAAATAATCCTGCCAGACCCTGACCAAACGCGACCCCCACATGTGACTATCCACTGCACACAGGCCCTAGAGACATATACCACCGCCATACAGGGACCATATAGTGGTAGATACTAGTTGTGTGTAGACTCTGCAGAAATATAAGTGATTACACTGCAGTCACATTTAGTAACTCACCGGAGACGTCTTTTCTGATCAGCGTCGTTCACCTTCCCTTCTCTTCTCCATCCGGTTCACACCTTCATGCTGATTGCTCCCGACCAATACTTGTCCCTGAGGATTTGGACACAAATATCTTAGAATCCTCACATTTCCAGCAACTCCTTAATTATAGGTATAGCAGTCCCCTCAGTTAGGTATATAGGGGCACTGAAGCAGTATATGGGGCCACAGGCAGGTATATGGGGCCACAGGCAGGTATATAGGGGCACAGGTAGTATATAGGGGGCCACAGGCAGGTATATGGGGCCACAGGCAGTATATAGGGGCACTGAGGCAGTATATGGGGCCACAGGCAGTATATGGGGGCACTGAGGCAGTATATAGGGGCCACAAGAAGGTATATAGGGGCACTGAGGCAGTATATGGGGGCACTGAGGCAGTATATGGGGGCCACAAGAAGGTATATAGGGGCCACAAGAAGGTATATAGGGGCACTGAGGCAGTATATGGGGGCACTGAGGCAGTATATGGGGGCACTGAGGCAGTGTATGGGGGCCACAGGCAGTATATGGGGGCCACAGGCAGTATATGGGGGCCACAGGCAGGTATATAGGGGCACAGGCAGGCGTATGGGGGCCACAGGCAGGTATATAGGGTCACAGGCAGGGATATGGGGGCCACAGGCAGGCATTATAGGGGCCACAGGCAGGCATTATAGGGGCACAGACAGGGATATGGGGGCCACGGGCAGTATATGGGGGCCACAGGCAGGCATTATAGGGGCACTGAGGCAGGTAAACGCTTTAAAAATAACAACATTAATACTCACCTTAACTCCCCCCGGCGAGCGCGCTCCGTCCTCTTCAGCCGCGCGCTCCTCCGGCAGCTCCTCGGGCGCACGGCCTATGACGCGCTGTGCGCCCGAGGACAGGCAGCGTCGCGATGACATCACGTCATCGCGACGCTGCCGGCTGAGGCGCACGGGGCCGCGGCGGGTCCTCAGCGCTGTGAGGACCTGGCGGCCTCTCGGTGTTGGACCTGCGGGTCCGAAACTGTCTGCGGGGCAGGGAGCACTCGCTCTCTGCTCCGCAGAAGCCCGCAGCTGCATGTGCGTCCAGCAGACGCACATGCAGCTAAAGGGCCAGTCGGTGCTCCAGGCCCAGCGCAGAGGCCTGGAGCCCGGGAGACTCGGGGCACAGGGTGTTTTATTCGAGGCCCGAGCCCCGAATAAAACAGCCTAGCGACACCCCTGGTTACAGTGATATTAGTACAGGAAATTTAATTTGTAGTCAGCTAAACTGTAGAGCTCCAAGAAGTGAAAACAAGTGCTTATCAAAGGCAAACAATCTAATCTTGTTAGAGATAAAGACTCTGCTCCTTCCGACCATGGTGACGTCACTTCATGCTCTCCTAGAGTCACTTGTGTGCACTCAGAGCAGATAAAATCTCTCTTTTCTCCTGACCAGGGTAATATCAAAAGAGCAATGTATTTAGTTAAAGTCTTTATTTTTCCCTACATGTTGAAACCTAATCATTGTAGTGAGAAAACCCCTGTAAACTTTTTAACAGGCAACCAAGTAAGGTCTGGGTATTTTACTGTACACTGAACGCAGAACTATGCAATTGCTGGATCCAAGTACAACTTTACATTATGAAGAACATTTATATTCTATATTGTATAAAATGTTGAATATGCCCGGTATCTTCGCTCTTCCTCGATGATGCCAATGGCCAGCAGGCATAGAGCACACACTGACACCCTGACTTTGTGATAAAGATCATCTTTAAAAGAACAGGCCAGCAGGCAATGTAGTGGGGAAAATATGCAGGTCTACATCCATATAGGCACCTGACGTCAAATACTGACCCTATTTATGAAGAGTAGGCCACATTATTAAATGAAGCTTCTGCTCTGGAGCTAAAAAGCTTTAAATTTGAAAAGACATCAATAAAAATTTGTCTCCCACACATATTAGACAGTTACGAAGGTGACAGTGCATCAGGACGATGCTAGGAGCAAGTTAACTACTCAAAGATATGTTACCATTACCTTTGAAGTCACATGTCTGTAAATGACCTACTTTAAGGAAAAGATACATTCTTTGATCTGATTGTAGAGTAGTATACAGGCTGAGTGATTAATTACAGAAAATTCCCACTACTAACATCACTATTCCTTGCCCAAGGCTCCCCAAATAATGTCTTCTGGCCAAATAATTTGTTCATAAGGCAGTACCACTTACTACAGATTGGGGGCAGCAGAGCTCCACTGTGTGTTGTAGATAGTTCTGGCATTTATCGTTTGTGGATGATACAGAAAAGCAATTGCTGAATATAAATTGAAATTATTCACAGGGTCAGGCAATGATAGATGAAGATTTCGAGAGTACACATTTGAATTGCTGCCTTTCTATGCCCCAGAACCCTGCTAAGTACCACAGAGAGCACAGGGTTTTTTGTTACCATGCTATGTGCCTTTTGGATGCCAGTGGGATACATATATTTGTATTTATATATATATATATTTTTGTATATACATATACACACACAAGACAAGTAATCAACAGTTTGTTACAAAAGAGGACGTATTTTTAACCCTACAAATGATGAGTAATTGAGGCGCTGTTGGGTTGCCGTTTTTATGTACCGTATTTTTTGGACTTTAAGACGCACCTGACTATAAGGCGCACCTAGGTTTTAGAGGTGGAAAACAGGAAGAAAAAAAATTTGAAGCAAAAAGCGTGGGCTGAAGTGTAGTTTTTTTGAGGATACATGTAACTTTTTTTTATCACTTTTTATTCCAATTTTTTGGGGATATTAAATTCCCCCAAACCCTCAGTTTTAGAATTTGGATTTTTTTCTTCTATGGTGTTCAGTGTACGGGATAAATGATGTTATATTTTAATAGATCGGACTTTTACAGATGCGGTGACACCAAATATGTGTGACTCATTTGTAAAATGACTTCCTGTGCGCCGCAGCCACTCTCAGCTCTTGCCTGGCGCAGTCGCTCTCAGCTCCCGTCCCCAGAGGTGATGTATCTCAGGCTGGCAGGAGACTGGAGTGCCGTGGTGCTGAGGGAAGCCAGTGGCGAGATTTAACCCTTTAAACCCCGCAGCCGGCTTCTTGCAGCATCGCGCCACTCCAGTTTCCTTCCACCCCTAACACCGAAACACGTCGTGCGTGACGGCTTCTTAGGTTTTTTGCTTTTTTCCTCACTTTTTGAAACGTTTTTATAATGATGTTACAATAATGACTGCTTGTTATTCCTTCATTCAAGGATTGGCTCTCCATTTTTTGCTGATTAACCTTTTTGATAAGCCGCACCCGTTTTCCCCCTGTTTTTTGGGAAAAAAAAGTTTGTCTTATAGTTCCAAAAATACGGTACATGAAAACTGTATAGTAAAAAATTCTTCAACTATCCAATATACTTAGGTCGACATGTCAGAACAGAGGCGCCTCCATGCCAGTTTTAAGGCGCATTAAATGAGTGTATAGTGCGCCTGAATGTAAGAACCTGTTAAAAATCTGGTGTCTGGTCTACCTTGCATAGTATACAGGGCCGCCGATAGGGCAGTACATCCGGTTCTGCTGTACCGGGCCCGGGCGGTCTGAGAGGCCAGGGGGGCCCGCCGCCGCCGGCAGGCTCCGCCCCCCTCTGGCTTCACAGAGGCCCTCTCTTAATTGTATGCACGTCCGTGCGACGCGCATACAATTAAGATGCACAGTGGAGCAGGGAGAGCTGTGCGCTCCCTGCCCTTGCCGTACATCGCTCTGCAGGCGGCGCGGCGGAAGTGACGTCATCGAGCCGCCTGCCGAGCTTCCTGTTCTCAGCCGGGAGGTGACGGAGACGCCGGGGGAGCGCGGCCAGGTAAGTAATTAGCTACAGGGGGCCCTGAAACTAAAGGAGGGGCCTTACAACTAAAGGATGGGGCCCTGCACTATTGGAGGGGCCCTACCACTAAACGAGGGGTCCTGCACTATTGACGGGGCCGTACAACTAAAGGAGGGGCCCTGCACTATAGGAGGGGCCCTGCACTATAGGAAGGGCCCTGCTCTATAGGGGGGGCCCTGCACTATTGGGGGGTCCTGCACTATAGGAGGGGCCCTGCACTATTGCCGGGGCCGTACAACTAAAGGAGGGGCCCTGCACTATCGGAGGGGCCCTGCACTATAGGGGGGGCCCTGCACTATTGGGGGGTCCTGCACTATTGGATGGGCCCTGCACTATAGGAGGGGCCCTGCACTATTGGGGGGTCCGGCACTATTGGAGGGGCCCTGCACTATTGGAGGGGCCCTACCACTAAATGAGGGGCCCTGCACTATTGCAGGGGGCCCTACAACTAAAGGAGGGGCCCTGCACTATTGGAGGGTCCTGCACTATTAGGAGGGGGCCCTACAACTAAAGGAGTGGGCCCTACAAGTAAAGGATGGGGCCCTACAAGTATATGATGGGGCCCTACAATTAAAGGATGGGGCCCTGCACTAAAGGAGGGGCCCTGCACTAAAGGAGGGGGCTCTACAACTAAAGGATGGGGCCCTGCACTAAATGAGGGGCTCTGCACTAAAGGAGGGGGCCCTAGAACTAAAGGAGGGGGCCCTGCACTAAAGGAGGGGGCCCTACAACTAAAGGAGGGGGCCCTACAACTAAAGGAGGGGGCTCTACAACTAAAGGATGGGCCCTACACTAAAGGAGAGGGCCCTACAACTAAAGAATGGGCCCTATAACTAAAGGAGGGGCTCTACACTAAAGGAGGGGGCCCTATAACTAAAGGAGGGGGCCCTACAACTAAAGGAGGGGGCCCTACAACTAAAGGATAGGCCCTACAACTAAAGGATAGGCCCTACAACTAAAGGAGGAGCCCTACAACTAAAGGAGGAGCCCTACAACTAAAGGAAGGAGCCCTACAACTAAAGGAAGGGCCCTACAACTAAAGGAAGGGCCCTACAACTAAAGGATGGGTCCTACAACTAAAGGATGGGTCCTACAACTAAAGGATGGGTCCTACAACTAAAGGATGGGCCCTACAACTAAAGGAGGGGGCCCTACAATAAAAGGATGGGCCCTACAACTAAAGGATAGGCCCTACACTAAAGGAGGGGGCTCTAGAACTACAGGAGGGACTCAAAAACTACAGGGGGCCCTACGCTGCCTACAGCGGGCCCTAAGCTACCTACGTCTCCATCAGCTACTTAGTTACCGCCCAGGGGCCCTATTTTACCTATATACTGACTGGGGGGTCATAATTACGGGGGGTAATTATTACCATTTGGGCCATTATAGATGGGGAGTTTGTACATGGGGGGAGGGGGCACTCAGTTGGGAAAATGATAAAAAAAATAAGGAGTCTCAGGTGCTTGTGTTATAAATTCTACAGGGACGAGTGGTGAACAGAGGAAGTCATCATGAAGGTCTGGACCAAATAGAGAAGAAAAGAGAAAGTGAACGACTCATCAGACAAGACGTCACCTGTGAGGCCCTAAATGTAAGTAAACTATATGCAAACTATTACCACTATAGGGTCACTGTATGGAGGAAATGTTGGTCTTGATGTAATGGTTTATATTCAGTAACAATATGGCGGTATTATTCAGTATTGTTATGTTGGAGATATGTGGTAATGATGTGGCGATATTATTAGGTACTTTGAGGTGCTTGTATATTGTTGTTGTTTTGTGATACTGGTCTTGGTATGCTGATTTGGTCAGTAACACTATGGTGGTGCTAGTCAGCATATGGTAGTGATAGGTAGCGGTGTTATTTAGTATTTGTATATTGTTGCTTGGCAATATTGGTCTGGGTATACTGGCTTTGCCAGTAACATTATAGTGGTGACATGTGGCGGTATTTGCTGGACCTCGTATATGAACTGACCTACAAAATATAGATAAACTGTACCTTGTATAATCCAGCAAGAACTAAATCCAAAAACAATGGTGCAATTGCATTTTTTTTTTCTTGTGACCCCAGAAACCATTTTTTCTTTTTCCAGGGTGGTGAAGGTTGTGGGACGGGAGATGGGTGGGGCTCTGTCAGGACGGCCGGGGATGGGGGGAGTAGCGGGGGGTTGGGTCGGCCGGAGGGCGGAGCCAGGGACAGAGTGGAGGGGGGGGCCCAAATGCTCCAGCTGTATGGGGCCCCAAAATTTCTGATGGCGGCCCTGATAGTATAATTGATGCGCCTAATCTAGACTGATCGCATAACTTAGGCGCATTGCATATCATTGCTAGCATATTTGATGCACCTACTTTTGCCGCATTCAAATGTGTCGTGCCTGCTGTATAATGTGTATTACACTTCATTTATATAGAGAATAGGGCCTTAACCCAAAAAAATGGCGCAGTCCAAATGGGACATGCCGCCCTTTGTGTTTCAATTCTTCCATGTTTGTGTGATCTCTGCTTGCTGTCAGTAAATGTGAACATTTTATGTTATATCCAGAGGCTGCAAAGTGTACAGATTCATATACTATTCACAGCTGAGGGTTTGTTAGGCTATGTTCACATGACAGATTTTAACGTGGAATTCAACGCGGATTTCACATCAAAATCTGCATCGTTTTTAAACCACAGATTTCAAATTGGTGGTGCAGACAAAAAAGAAGCGGATCCTGCTGTGGATTCTGTGACAGGCAGATTTGACGCAAATCATTCCCATTGAAATGGGGCTAAACTGTGTCTACATCAAAGGCAAAGACTGGCTCTGCAAGGTTAAAATCCAATGCAAAAATCTGAGCTATCGCTTTGGATTCCGCATTGGATTTTTCTGGAAAAAGACAAACCATAACTGTCCTATCTAGACAAACCTTTTGTAAGCTAAATATAGGAGCCGCACAAATCTCTCTCCTGACCTGATTGTTCGCTACAATGTTTCAGGGCAGTTAACACGTATCAACGTAGAGTTGGCACTCTTTAGCTCACAAAGGATTGTGTAGGCTGCTCTACTGTTTCTTTGTAGCAGTATAGATATAGCTGTAGACCGTAAATGTGTTTATATTGTTTTTAGTATTTCATGCGTATTTTATAAATATATTGAACACACACAGATTATGTAGTCATTACCAGCAACATCTAATACAACATTTTTTTTCAAATTTGCCTCAACTAGGCTTTTTTTCCCCATCCGAGATGTATTCTATAGTCCTCTTTTGTCAGCCAGATCCATTCTCATGCAATTTTCCCTTGTTATCTCTTCTTCAGTGACGAGAATCTTTTTATTGTGTTTACTTTCATGAGGAATCTGAATTGCTGTAGATTTAAATAACATTGAGGGGGAAAGAATCTCCATCTACATAATGCACAGAATACAACGACTTCAAATAACCCGAACGTCAAGAGCGAAAGCCATTTACATGGAAAATAGCGACAATTCTTCTATTCCTTCTATTATGGTATGGAAATTGTAACGTCCTTTCATAAAATGTGGACTTTTTTTTTTAAAAGAGCAATTCCATCTAAAATAAAGAAAAACATCAGAAAATATCAACCCTCTGTTCATGTGATAATCCAGAAAGTCTCATAACCCACAGCTTGTTTCTAGCACAGGACTCCAATGTAATTTTGTGTTAACATTTTATGTTGAACTGTCTCAATATTCGGTACCATTATAGGTCATAGGTACTTATTATAATTTAATAACATTGGATAGTCTGGCACCTATAAAGTCCCATCAGTGCCAGATTAAATTTATTTTCCTACACATTTTTTTTTCTGTCAGAGCCGAGTGACATTCATTTGGGGTTTATTTAACGTTATCACAAGCTTTCTTTGACTTTTGACTTTTTGAACTACTTAAAGGGGCTTTGCCACGAAGTAAAATTGACGTGGGAAGTTTGAAAATTAAATACTAAACATTTTCACCATTCATCATTATTAAAAACTCTGCACCGTTTTTGTTTTAGCTGCTCCCTTAGTGATCCATTGTTTACAGCTCATTTCCAGGGGATATGACCAGGGCTGAGAGCTCCTCAGTCCTGGTCAGAAATGCTCAGACAACACCTTTCTTCTCAGGTAGCTACTGAGTGTTCAAACCCCGGGTGCTGTCATTCTACTCCTGTCCTTTGGACTAGTTAGTAATAAGTCAAACAGTGCAAATAAAAAGAAAAAAAGAAAATGCAATGAGGTATGTGCAATGATAAAGAGGAAAAAAAATCCACAGGTTAAGTTTCTGCAGGGATTTGAACCAAGGACCCTTGTGCTGTAAAGCAAAAATGTTACCTCTGAGCTACAGTTTAACTACTCACAATTCTACACATATACAGACCTTTCTTTCCCTAGAGAGACAAAAGACCTGGTGATGTCATCCTGCTGGGTCACATGATATGCAATTCAAACAAAACACACACGCCCCCTTCTGAGCACACAGAGCTGAAGAGCTGGATACAGGAAGTATGAAATGAGATCGTGGCAAAACCCCTTTAAGCAGTGATAGACTCACCTTTGCTCATATAATAAAATTTTAATCCCTATAAAAGTGTTGCTTGTACAGGGCCCTGTTTGGTTCAACTGAACCTGTTAAAACCCAGAACCTGAATAATTCCTCTAACCCTATCTCTAACGTTATCCATAACTCCAACCCCAAGTTAGGGTTTTTAGTGTGTTTGAAGGGTCACTTTACCTTTCAGTGTCTCTCTAGGCCTCATGTCCTCCTCACCACATTGTCTCTTCTGCTGCAACCATCAGATATGACTTCTGATTTCCCTAGGTTACCCCAATTCCATGACCAGAAGTCACATCAGATGTGAAGTTGTGTATCATACCTGATGTCACGATTTCTAAAACACATAGGGTAACATAGGGAAACCAGAAGTGATGATGGACGTTACACCAAAGGTGATGCCATGGTCAGGAGTGATGTGGGATCCAGAGCAATGCTAAAAAATTAATCTCTTAAAATCTGTAATCCTAATCCTCAACCTAATTTAGGGTTTAGGTTGATTTCTTGGTGATTTGCATGAAATGATGATTCTGGCCTTCTGAAATTGAATAGTTTAGAATTGAGTCAAATTTGAAGCACTAGTGACCACCCTTGTGAGAGCTGTAATTATGACCATTATGAAAAATGCTGTTCTATATTTGCATTTATTGATTGTGGAACTGAAGGGCCAAGCATGACATAAGGTTTCAAAGAGAGATTCCTTGTGTCAGACCTCACTCCCTCTGGCTGATCCTTGGTCTCCATTCTTAGATCTCCTCTACCTTTTATTTCCATGCCCTAATCAGGTGAATATCAGTACAACTTTTTGAAGGGAAACCTTTACTTTATTTGTATACTGTATATGTCCTGATAATGCTGAACTCTAACCTTAAACATCCTCCCAAGGCTTGTCTGCCCTAAATGATCTCTCCTAGGTAACCAGCAGAGCCAAGGTGAAGTCACGCAACATAATTTTCTGCTGCCTATTCTCCCAGCCATGGGGTTGGGCTTACATTTTGTGGCCCCCAGTTTGACACTTGGGGGCCAATAATGGTCATAATTCTGCTCATTAATACTGTCTTGATGGAGCATAGTACAAGGAGAACATGTCTTAGTAGTATCTACCCTTTAAAGGATTTTAAAAAACATGGCTGATTTCTTCTACAAACAGCAACAAAACGGCCAGGGCCACTTTAACCAGAGAACATGCAATGCTCTTGCACTAAGCCCTCAGGCAGCATCACTGCTTCCAACTGCATCTGTATTTCTTGGACCAGGTAAAGTTGAAAACTATGGTGGAGCAGGGAACCACTGGCTTCCTGCGCTACCATTTTGTGGAGTAACTCTAAGGGACCTTTAATAATATCACAATCATGTGACTGGTGGGCAGAGGCTGTACATAAATGAACAATCTTCTGTATGTGTGTAATACCCTGCCTCTACCAGGAGAAGAAGCCAGGGGATTGCCCAGTAGTAGCAGGAACTTAGTGTAAATTGGACAAGCATGTATAATAAAAAGGGGGCAAAAAAAAGGAAAAAATGTGGGCAGCCTATATAAGAAAGAGGGGCATGTGGATAGCCGGTATAAGTGTGTTAAAGGAGCAGACTGTATAAGAAAAGAGGGTATGGAGGGCACACTGTATAAGAAATAGAGGGTACATTGGGGCAGCCTGTATAAGGAAGGGGGTACATGGGATAGTCTTTGTTAGAAATGGGGCAGTTTATGTGAGAAATTGGAGACATGGGAACCATTTGTGCAAGAAAGAGGGAAACATTGGGCAGTCTGTGAGAAATGGGGGGGCATGGGTGCATTCTATGTGACAAAGAAAAAGACATGGGTCCGTCTATGTGAGAAACTGTGGGCATGAGGGGACAGGCTGTTTGTGAGAAAGAGAGGGGAGTTGGGGAGCAGTGCACAGGAGGTACATAGGGAGCTGTGGGTTGTTTGTTAGTGGTGTGGGTGTACTTCAAAAGGCATCATTTAAGTACTATTATTTTATGGGGCCTGATGGGGTCCCTATTATTATGTGGAGTATTACTACCATATGGGCCACTTTTTGTGTCTGGGTCCTTTACTGTCACTTTTCAGCGGCACTAGCAAGTGATTGCTGGATGAATTTCTCAAGGTAGTCTGAGGCCTGTTAGAAAAGAAACAGGAGAGATAATGACCTCAATTAACTGTGAATCCATACCTTTCCCACTGAGAGCGCTGTCACACAAAGGTTCTGCAGTGCGTTAAAAAATTAATTTAATAAAATGCACGTAAAAGCGTGTATTTTCTCGAAAGCACAAATGCATTTTTGAACAATGCTAATCATTATTCATTAATCAAAAACATATATGAGTTTTCAAAAAACACATGCATTTTTACATGTGATTTTCCAAATGTGTCTTCAATGGGTTTTAAACATACTACAAAATGCTACGTGTAAGGGCTTGTTCACACAGAGTTTTCACTCTGTGTTACAAGCGCTTTTTCGATCAGTCTTGGGGACCGACAGGATAGACCCAGAGACAGATCTAAAGAATTAGCAGTGAGATTATCACTGCGGGCTATGAGGAACACGCAGCGGCGTTCACATGAGAGATCGCCGCTGCGTGTTCCCCGGCTCCGTCTTTGAATAAATGTCAATTCTTTCAAAGACGGAGCCGGCAGGCAGGAGGAGAACACGCAGCGGCGATCTCTCATGTGAACGCTGCTGTGTATTCCTCATAGCCCGCAGTGATAATCTCACTGCTAATTGTTTAGATCCGTCTGTGGATCCGTCCTGTTGGTCCCAGAGACGGATCTAAAAAGGCTAATACAATTTCACAGTGTCTATACAATTGCCTTCAAATAGATTAGAACATAATAGAGTGGTTCACTTATTAAAACTTTGCACTGGGCCCAACCTTGTCTTATATTGGCCCAGACACCTGTCGATGGTTACGTTTTGTATTACTGTTCAGTTTCGTACCACACCCAACCTGATAAGAAACTGAAAAAAATCACTGAAATCAATTTTTGACTACAAGAAATCAAGACTAATCACTAAAAAAAGGGGCCCTTAAAATATCATTTTTAATCAGTCATTTAAAATTATTTCCCACAAATTGCTTGTAATCATCTAAATGAAAATTATAGGACATAAGTTATTAACAAAGATGCAAATCCTTGCAAATTGTTACAATCATAATACATTGATTACTAGAAAGACGGGGCCATGTTTTATCAGTCCTAATTAAATACTTTTGTACAAATGAAGTCAAAAGTAAGGGTGCTTTCACACGGTGCGTTTTTGGTGCGTTTTTGATGCGTTTTTTTGTGCAGGAAAGCACAACAATTAATGCTATACATTGTTGCATAAAAAACGCATCCAAAAAACCGCACCAAAACCGCACCAATACCGCACCGTGTGAAAACACCCTAAGCGGCTGCATGCAGACAAAACCATGCCCACAGGTGGCTGCTAATAGCTGCACAAGTTTGCCAGTGACATCTCTGTTTCTCTGGGGAACTTGTGTGGCCATTGCTGGCTGCATATTTTGGTCACATGCAGCCTCACACTCAAAGAAACATTGGAAAGCCGTCATTGATCATCAAGCAGTGGAATTTGGGAATTTTGATTCTTGTAAGCAGTACATGTGGTCTGTTTTTGTGACCTTCTCTTCAGGACTGCTAGCAGTATCAAGATAAACATTTTCACACATGTTTTTTCATTATATCAAAAACCCAAGTGAAAATTGAAGAATAAATGAAAAGTCAAAATCCGAGTTAAATGTTTTGTATTTTTTAATTTGAAGTATGGTATATGATTCCTAAATACTTTGACAGACTGCATAGGCTGGACAACATATTAGAAATGGATTAGCCAGATTTTACAGACAAACCCCCAAAATGGCTTTTCTAAAAAATACCACAGTTAGATCATGTAAAAGGTTTTAACTACTGATCAACTATTAGATTAGTAGTCTTTTTTGTGACTCTCAATGGTCTAGCACCTGGACAGGTAACACTTGTAAACAACTGAAAAAATGTATTTTAGTCAAAAGTTCCAATTAAAGACCACAAAAGTCCAATATTAGCATTGGTTCATGGAAGGGCTTGGAATATATAAGCATGTATGAGCTGACTATGTACCTCAGCATCACAATCTTGCATGGTCTTACTTAAGGTCTGACACCCTTTACTATGGGAGTAGGTTCGCCCCCAGGACACTCAAACCCAAGCCAGGGATTTACATCAATATATGATAAGCTATATATAAGCTTCTGCTGTACAACATGCCGATCAATGTGAAGGATCTGCCTTAGGAATAGAATCTTAAAATGTTCCATTCACGATCACCAAAGCAATTGGTTATTTATAGAGGCCTTTGAATATGGAACCCTTACACATAGCTTTATCTTTTTTGGCACTAAAATAAATTGGTTACCACAGCTTCACATATGGTTCATTACTATGGATGGAAACAATGGAGTTTCTACTCTTTAAAAGGAATCTGACATATTGAAAATATGATATACTCACAGCATTTTATAGAGCAGGAAGAAATGAGCAGACTCAATAGATTTTCAGTAGGCGGTCTAATCAGTGATTGACATCCATCACTGTAGGGTAATGGATCTCATTGGGCAGAGGCACCATGTCGGTAAGAGGATTTGAAATCGCCTTTTGCCCCTAACAAAGGCTTATGAGAAGAGAGCTGAACTCTTGAGCATCCTCTATTGGATGGAGCAATCCTCAATTCACTTGTAACTCACTGAGTCTTGAAAAGTGAAAAGGATTCCAGTCAAGTCAGTTTCGCTCATTTAAATACAGCGGTTTCGGGGTGTTGCCCCTCTTTAGTGCAAAGCAGAGTTTACTGGCTGGCTCGGAAAGAGCAGTATGCAGATGAGCAAAACTGGCCTGGTTGAAATCCTTTTCACTTTCCAAGACTTAGTGAGTCACAAGTGAATTGAGGATGGCTACATCCAATAGAGAGTTCAGCTTTCTTCCCATAAGCCTTTGCTGTATTCATCACTGTATGCAGATTCAAACAAGGAAAGCTGTCAATCACTGATAAGACCACCTCCTGGACTCCATAACCTAGAATAAGCAGAGATTTAAATAAAGATACAAGTTCTACTGAGTATTTCCCAATTAAACTATACACCAATCTGCACTGCTCCCCCCTGCTCTTTAATATTCTACCAGTAGATCAGCATGTTTAATGTGACAGGTTCCCTTTAAACACTGCATCATAATGTGCAGACAAACGGGTACTGCCCAATTGTTCATAGGTAATAGATTCCATAATAACAAAATGGATGGACCTAATTCATCAAACTAAGAAATTGACCTTGTCGACAGCAACCAATCAGAGCTCAGCTTTCAATTCTTATACTGCGCTGGAAAAAGAAAAGCTGCGTTCTGACTGGTTACTAATGGCAACAAGGCCACTGGTTTTTCATGAAGTTATCTCATACTTTTCACATGTGTCACATATCTGGTACAGTAGAAAGAACTTCACGTGACTACTCCAGTATACATAACTACAATTGGAACCAGAAATTTACATACACTATATAAAACACAGGTGCATGTTTTTCTCACTCTGTCATAATAAACCTTTCCTGTTTTAGATCAATTAGGAACCAAAATTATTTATTTTTGCTAAATGCCAGAATAATGAGAGAGAGAGAATTGTTTAAGGCATTTTTATTACTTTCTGCAAAGTAATAAGTTTACATACACTAGGATTGCTATGCCTTTAAACAATTTGCGACAGCCCATATGATGATGTCATGTTCTTGGAAGCTTCTGATAATAATATTGGTTCCTAATTAACCTAAAACAGGTAAGGTTTATTCTGACTTCATGTCAGATAGTGAGAAAAACATGCATATGTGTCTTTTTATATAGTGTATGTAAACTTCTGGTTTCAACTGTATATGTGACAAGAAGGTGGTCACCTACACAACGGATCAGGTGATTATTTGGTAATGTAAGATCACACTAAAGCACACACTAAATGAGACCTTCAAGACAACCCAAGGCCTTACCAACTCTGGGACCCCATTGATCAATATAATGAAGGGGTAACGGCACTTGCTAAACATTAGGGCTAATTTAGTGCAGATTTCACCAGTACAAGTGTGGTTATGCCTGGCACTGCAGCTCATTCAGTTGAATGGGCTGAGTGGTGCTGTGCAGCAGTACTACAATATCAGTCTGGGGTCCTTGGAGTACTATCATGATCGAGTGTAACAATGCTTTACATGATCATCCATTAATTTCCATTAGCTTTCCCTGGAAATAACATTCGATTATATGTGCACCTTCATTCCAAAAACCACACATTATTTGACCGCTGGTTGGGGAGAGTCACTGGGGTGAAACACCCACTAATCTTACATTAATAGACACTAATATGCCGATATCCCCAGAAAGCCTATGTAATGTCTTGGAGCTAGGTTTTATTTTAAACTGGACCCAATAACATTTTTATTAATCGTATTTGAATTTTAGAATACATATAATTGCTTCTTAATTACATATGTGTAAGACAAATACAGGGTTGTATGACATGATATATCCAATTTACAGTCATCATCAGTAAATTCATCAATTACATTACTGGCTATATTTCCCCCATATGGCTTTTACCCTGATAAGTTAAAGGGGTTCTCTGCTTTGGACAATCCCCACTCGTTAGAAGGGTCCTTTGACCATTAGATGATCAAAAAGTGACCTCTTTATTGGAACCCCCAGCAATCAGTTGTAATTTGTATGGAATTCCTGTAGCAGGTGTTAGATCTCCCTGCAGCACCATCACAGCAGAATTGAGGTATTACACAGTGCCCATTTAAACCAACAGGCTATCAGTGTAGTACAGGACAGGTCCTCTTTGTAACTTCCCTTCAGCCTGGCCAAGAGTTGAGTATCCTGAACAAAGGACCGCGCTGTATGAATTTAGAATTTTTGTGGGGGTTTTTTGTGTTTTTTTTTTAAACAGAGAAGTCCTTTAATATTTTTATAAACATTCTCACAATTAAAGGGGTTGTGAACATGAAACCTGAGCCAACAGATACTTTTGGATTTTGAGAAATAATTTTAAGCCCCCCTAAATTATTCAGGCTTCTTTGTTACTCATTGGCTGTATTTCACAGTGTGTGGGTTCAGACTGTGAATGAAGCAGCTCTCTCCATCTACCCCAGCAGAAAGTCCCAGAATGAGCTTAAACACTAATCAGCAGCCGGAATATATCTAGTCAGTGACCTGTAACCCCTTGTCCTCTTCTACATTAAACAAACTTGGGCAATGGGCTCACACTTTTGTAATGGGAAAGAAATTTGCAATTTTAATTCACAGAGGGGAAGAATTGATAAAACAGTACTTCGTACCTTGTATCCTTGTATTGGATGTTGTCAGTTTGCTGTTAACAACCCCCTTAAAAGCTTCTCTCCATCTACTCTGTTTATAAAAAGGACAAACATACTCACTGAGCGTGATTTCCTTCATACATTGTGGTTTTCTCTTGGTTCTATATGTACATGTTTATTTAAATCATCTTATTCCTGACATAAAACACGATAAATAAAATAAATTTTAAGCTTTATTATATTTTTTCTTTAGCTACGAAATTATTTAGAAACTGTACGTAAATGCTCTAAAAATATATGCTACCTATGACAGCTTCATAAGCGACAAACATTTTACAATATGAAATCATAAATGACTGAAATACCAGTAAAAAGACTCTTAATAATCCAACTGGCTCCCACATAATCAATAACAACCAATCAGAGACGAGCTTATATCAGCCTATTTTGCGGTAGATTGGTCTTAACTAATGGTTGCTATAAATTCCCTGCATATGGTTACTAGGTAGGCCTTAAAGAGCTCTTGTGACTTAAATACAGTGGACGGATCTAAACCAGTGGTTGCTAAGAACTCTGCATCTGGTTACTGTGTGGTTCTTAAAGGAGTTTTCTCACAACATTGATTAGCTTTAAACATGTAGGCAAAGGTAAATAAAGACCTTTACCAAATACATTGCTGTTCTGATTTTGCTTTTTTTCAGAGCTAGAGCAGTTATCTTTTGTTGTGTACACAAGCTTCCTCAGGTTACTGACTACCTATATCTGCTCTAACAGGCTTTAGCAGTGGCCCAGATGTTGATGTCACTCTCTGCTGTTTCGTATCAGCAGCACAGGAGATTGTTTATGTTTCTTACTGATTAAATTTAACTCTTTAGAGCTCTATAGCCTTATGTCATGCTATTTATATCCCTCCATCACCAGTGTCTCTTTAAAAAGCTCAGGTAGGGATAGCACAGCTGATATGCCAATCATTGCTGTAGAACCATCCATAACCTGAACAAGAAGTGAGAGTCTAAAGCTGGCTGTGACATGCAGGCTGTGTGAAGCAGCATGGTGTGAAAACTCCTTTTAATGCATACCTCCCAAGTGTCCCTCTTGTGGATGAACACAGGGCTGTCTTAACAGTAATATGGGCCCCTTGGCATAGCAGTGTGCTGGGCCCTACCCAAATACATAACATCATAAAAGGCAATGCACCTAGCACACCCCAAACACGGCCATACCATCACACCGCCTACATTGGGACACCACAATGACGTCTTGAAGGCAGCCTGCAGCCTATAAGACTAATTGACAGCCAATTGTGGATCGTGGACATCCTAAGAACACACAAACCGTTAAATAACCAGCTCCAACCCGCGGACCCAGGGCATGTGTCCTGAATTACTGGGACATGTATTCACCACCTGGAGGCTCCTATGCCTGTGGGGCCCCAGGCAACTGCCTAGTGTGCCCAATGGATAAGATGGCCCTGGGTGGACAGTCCCTACTTTTGACCCAAATCCTTTGGTTCCTCTTTACTCCTTAAATGTCCATCTTTTTGACTTGAAAAATATACTTGCATTAATAAACTTACTATATTGTATTTAAAAAAACATCTCTATGGTTTCTAACTGAATATCAGGCTACAAATGATATATTATTAATTTGTTGCTTTTTGGAGCATAAAAATGTCTATATTTAGATGATGTTCTAATTTCTAACTGAGAAACTATTGATTGTATAGATATACATGAAAAAATAGATATTGTACACAATGCACTGTAGGGGGTCTCTCTTGCATTAAAAGTTGGGATGTTGCTTAAGGCTTCGTTAATTGAAAGAGTTCTCTCATTGGTTGTCGACATTGCTTGATTAGTAGGCTTAAATAGCTCCTGTTACTTAGAGAGAGGACCGTTCTAAACCATTGCTTGCTATGTAGTATCTGCATCTGATTATTAGGTAGGCCTTAAAGAGCACCTGTTTTTTAGTCACAGTGGAGGCAGCCATTTTGTGATCTGAAAACACTGACATTGCCGACGCACTCTATGGCTAATACTCAATAGGATTGACTTTTATTCATGCAATGCTGGTTACTGATGAGAGGCTGCACTCCCATCACGACTATAGATCCAGTTCATGAAATGGCCAATCCCACTGTGCAAGGCGAGATGTCCACTTTCAGTATTTAAGATATGAGAATCTAAAGCTTTTGTCCACAGTAGCTTGAGACTCTTTGCATTGTTTTTTGCGCTGATTATAGTATCCTATTGCCAAGAGATAAATCCAATTGTGCTTTAGTGATCTGACGAGCTGGACAAACCACATGAATGCAACGAATAGGAACAGCAAACTGTTGCCAATTTCAGAACTTGCACCTGTTAACGGTGCCTATCACTGCTTACTATGTTTTTCGATGCCTTAATAAAAATGAAAGGTTACACATATTTATTTTTGTAATGTCTTAAACATTTTTGATTTTTTTTAAGAAAAGTGGAAGAATACATTTAATAGTATTTGTGAAGTTAAAACCTGTGCAAACTAATGCACGGTGACTAATGTGTCCGAAAAGTCATTTTAAAGACGGAATATTTTACACCACACCCTACGAAGTCTTTGAAATTTTAACTCAAAATAAAAAATGTAATACAATTCTAAATTTACAGCTTATAGCTGTAGTTCTGATGAGTTAAAACCAATTATATTATTTGTATAAAAATACGCCATTTTTCCTCTTTTAGATACTTTGATTTCTTGCTGTTTTCATGTGTCCTTTATTCATATGGTATAATAGAGGTGCTGATAGATATCCAGTATGATTTATGGAAGGTCAATGCATGCGATGATACTCACTGTCCTCATAAAAACTGTAAGTAGTCTCATAAATGTCATGGCGACCAATGCTAGAATGATGTGAAACTTACTGCTCCTGGCCCTATATAGAAGGAACAGCGTCACCTGGATTAATCCATCCTGGACTGGATGGGTTGAATGGACTTGTGGCGAGCCAGGCCACAGAGGTAAGATGGCAGTGCTTTTCTTGGATATATTTAAGGGCAATATATTACGCTACTCCCCTCCCAAGAGGCCTTTTTTAAATGTAAAGTTTTAAGTCCATGAAAGGCATGTGCTAATATCCCACTGCCATAAAGATTAGACCAACTCTAACATAACAAAAAAGATCACTCCTTTACAGCATCTGTCAGGCATCGGTCAGTCCCATCACTGCACTCTAATTTTGCTTTTCTTGATTTCTTGGGCTCAATCCAAGAATTGTGTATAACCGTTCCACCGGGAGCTGGATCGACTTGCAACACCGAAACAACCCTCTTTTTCATCTTATTCTTCAAGACGTTGCGGAACTTCTGCCGAGTGAAAGCATACAAGAGTGGGTGAAAGATGGTTGTACCATAAGCCATGGTAATGAAACAGATACGTAACTTCACCAGGAGGTCACTGGGCCCCAGACAGAGGATAAGAAGGTTCACAATAGAAATTGGAGCCCAACATAGTAAGAAGGTTGTAATGATAATAAGAGACATCTTAAAGACACGCTTTTGGCGCTCTCGGCGGTCCCGGTGACGTTTTACTGCCCTCCTTAAGGCAATAATGACAGAGACGGAAGCCTGGACCCTCATAGGTGGATTCTGTATCACAGGTGGTGGGGCCAATCTCTTGGTTTCCCCCATGGTGCTTTGGTCTGATGATTTCTCTTCTTTTTCTTCTTGGTTTTTCGACGTTGACTTCTTTTAAAATGGTTTCCAATCCTAATGTTGAGGGCCTGAAGGATTTTGGAATAGGTAACAAGCATAACAGCCACAGCTGCGAAGAAGATGGGGATCTGAATAACCAAGTGATAGTACATACCCAGCTCTGTGTGGTACTCATTGACACTGACACATAGTAAAGTCCGATTTTGCCATGTTGCCATGTGATCTGGGTCACCAAAAAATTCAACTTCAAAGAATGGAATGAAGAAAACCATTAGTGACACAAACCAGACACAGGAGAGGAGCAGCACCATCCGACTCGGGGTAAGGACCCGGTTAGCTGGTCTCACCGAGATGTCGTACCTGTCCAAACTGATCACCAAGACGTTGATGGCCGTAGCGATGCTACTAAAAGTGACACATGCCTCGTGGAAGCAACAAACCAGAGCAATGTTCTGCTCCAGTGGAATCAGTATAATGACTATGGTCAACGGGACACAGATTACACAGATGATAATATCCAATACATGAAGGTTCATTGTCACCATGTTACTGACAGAGTCCACCAGGTTTGACTGCATACAGTAGAGGACAAGTACTGTCAAGTTGCTGCTAAAACCCAACACAATCTCCAGCATGAGAAAGCTGGTAAGGGAGACCTGGAAGCCCAGTGGATAAGGGAAGTACCAGCCGGCATCTGAGCTGGATCCATCATTAGTTTCCAAGATGGCATCATACATATCTGTCTCCTTGGCTGACACCATTCTGTTCTCTGCATAGTCCTAGAAATAAGAAATTTCTTCTGTGTGTGTCCCTGTGGAGCAAACAAAAAGACAAACATAATAGATTAATATAAAATTGTAAGCCACATAGATTTCTAGTAAATTACATCACTAAAACATGAGGTGGCCATTTTGTATTCTGCACCTTACCCCATAACAATGCAGTTGAAAAGTTCAATTTATGCTAGTAAAGCATGAGGTAGCCGTTATGTATTATGGACCATACACAACTCTCTATAGTAATTGAGGTTATTCATGTAGTTTTATAGAAGTTGTGGGTATGAGTGAAGTCTGAGACAATCATTTTGTGTTCTAGATCAGTGTTCCCCAACTCCAGTCCACAAGGCCCACCAACAGGTCATGTTTTCAGGATCTCCCATAGAATGCACTGACAATAATTAAATCACCTGAGCAGCATAATAAAATCACCTGTGCAATGCTAAGGAAAGCCAGAAAAAATGACCTGTTGGTGGGGCGTGAGGACTGTTCTAGATCACTTTGGATGATGATGACTGTGAACCATAAGGCAGCCACTTAGTAATAGACAGAGTGGTTGGTCTACAACACTTTTATAGAAGCTGTGGACACCAATGAAGCATGAGGCAGACATTTGAAAAAAGGAAACCCACCTCAACCATAAATCCCAAAAAAGTTTATTAAACTTCTTTAAATTTGATTAATCGAGAAAGTGTGATAATCTGTGATTTATTGCCCCAAAAAAATCAATTTGGGAATTCTGCTGATCTAAAACAAATGCTTGAAGTGGTGTTGCCACCATAGAGTTTAATGGCATATTACTAGGATACAATATACTGTATATATGTAAGTCACTCCTCAAGCTTTTTCAATACTCTTCAAAAATGTATTTATGCCAAAAACTTGTGGCCACAAAAATGCACAAATATATGCTACACACATTTAAATGTCATAAAGCACTTGCGATTCAGTAGCGGTCTCCTACCACGGAGTAACCTCAGATCGTTTCCATAAGTTTGCTCAGAGCATGATCTCTTTCAGTCCTGTGGCCATAACAGCCTCCTCAGGTGTGTATTCTACACAGCTGGGAATTCTGCTGATCTAAAACAAATGCTTGAATGGGTGTTCCCACCATAGAATTTAATGGCATAGTACTAGGATACACCATCAAAGTTTGATAGGTGCAGGTTCCGGCTCTGGGACCTGCACCTATCTTGGGAACAGGCCCATGACTTCATTCTGTTCCACAAGAGTTCTGAGAACAGGTGAGCACACCGCTCACCTGCATAGAACAGAATGGAGAGATGTGCACAAGCAAGACAGGCCCTCCACTCTGAGCTGACACTTTTGGGGGCTTGTTCCCAAGATAGGTGCAGCTTCCAGAGCTCAAATGCACACCCATCAGACTTTGATGGCATAAGCTAGTAATATGCTAACAAGCTCTACGATGGGAATACCCCTTTAAACAAAATTTTAATAGGATTACTCTTTTACCCATACAAAGTGAGTATTTTATGTCTATCTATAAACAGTTGATCAATAATCTAGTATATTTGATAATCCAGCACCAGGTTCCATAGATGCAAAATAAAAGTACAAAAACAAGATAACTCATTTACATATTACATTTAAATAGCATGACAATGTATCTGGTGATTTGTTCTGTGACTCTTTAGTGGTTGTGCAGGGTAGAGGGGGTGTAAGCACAAGTAATAAACAATTCATGGATGGCCTGGAGCTGTGTGCACCAACACTGGATGTCTTCATTAACTGGGACCACTTTGGATTCAGAGCACGACTGGAGATCTTTGCATCAATATGAGATGAATAGACAGTAATCCTGGCTCTGACACTGAGTGAATCATCCCACTCTGTCAGTGGCTTCAATGATACAACCCACTGTGTGCATTAATGATGAAGAACCAAGGACAAGAGGCTGAGCAGGTGCTTGGAGCATCAAGCTAAAGACCTGCGGCCTTAAAAGAACACACTAGTCAAGACTGAATGACTAAAATAGAGTATTAAACCAGTAATAATTATTTTCTAAGTGTAATCATTGTATAATAAAAAAAAGTTCTGCAACTTTCTAATTTGCATTAAGCTTCAATGCCTCAACTTAGTTTTCTAGATCACTGCTTGCTGTCAGTGAATGGAAACATCCTTGCCTGCATCTAGAGTTTGAAAAACATATTGACCATGTCCAGAGCTTGCCTCTCAACCATCTCGTTACAGTGGAACAGTCCTGGATTGCAGAGGCTGTCTCACTGTTTGGGGTGGTCTGCTGCATGTCCCTAAAATCCGGGCACATCTTGGTTCTCTGGGTCAGCTCTACTTTTAAAATGTATGGCCAACCTCCGGATATCTATTCAGTTATATATACTCTGGCAACACAGGAAGTCAATGGTCCTCTGTCCTGGTTACTCTTGTAAAGCACAGGTTGTCTACTTACCTACCTGCCTGTTTAACTTGAGGACTATCTACTAAATAGGGGTATTCTAACCTAATAAAGCATGTACCTGCTTAATTTTGAAATCCAACTACCTAGCTACCAAATAGGAGGGTTTACCTACCTACTATATAGAGGGTGTACATACCTATTAAATGTGAAAGAAAGGGTAGAAATATTACTGTATAGAGAACCATCGGGGCATTATTGCTTTTTAGGGCACCATGGAAAGTGACTTTTTATAGATGTGGGGAAAAGGTGGGGCAACAGGTAAAGAGCCTAAGACCTATTAGTAGCAAATTTTGCATAGTTGAGTTGTGGCTGAAAGAAATTGTTATGGCGGTCTTGGCTGGATAGAAAACAAAAGACAAAATGAATGACTCCAATCAGAGAAGATGTCACCTGTCAATCACTGGATGTAACTGTACTGTAATCAGTTATATGATCTGAACTATTATTTACCAATATTGGTCGTTGTATAATGGTTTCTATTCAGAAACAATATGACGGTATGATTCATTCATATATGATGTTGATATGTGGTTATGGTGTGATGGCATAACTTGGCTCTTGTAAAGTGGTAATATTCAGTCAATGGTGTGGCTCTTGTAAGTTAATATTATTGGTAATGTTGGACTTTATTGGTATGGTGATGATATTTTCTCCTTGTACAGTGGCATTGTTTAGTAACTGTATGAGTATTATTTAGAGGAATAAATCATACAATAAATATTTTCTAATAACTATATTGTCTTTCCACAATTAGAGGAGTGGCTAAAGGGAAAAAAATGTTGCTGCACTCTATACATGCTACCTACTTTGGCGTTACTTATTTTCTCAAAATGTTGGGATATATACCAAACGAATGTAGTTGCAGAATTTGTTATAAAAGAAAGGTGTAAAACACTCAAGATATATTGCCTACTTGCAACTGCTGGCAGTCCCCAAAAAGCAATAGCTCAAAAAGTGTACGACCCTTGAAATATCAACAGTTTTTTAACCTTAAAGGGATTTTCCCACAAATGAATATGCGCAGTACAGGTCCTTGCAGCTAGCAGTGAGTCAACCATGCAGGAGAATGAGGATGGCGGCACTTATGGAAGTCCACTCTATTTACTTCTATGGGAGTTCCGATATAGCGTAGTGAGTGTGCTTAGTTGTATTTGGAACTCCCATAGAAGTGAATGGAGAGGAGGGTCTCAAGTGCCACCCTCCTCATTCTCATGCACAGGTGGCTTGCAGCTCACTGCAAGCAACCTGTTCAGCTTATATTCATTCATAGAAAAATCTCTTTAAGTCCACACTAAACCAATATCACGCACATTTGGCTTAGCAACAGGTTTTAATATCTTGGTTGCAGTCTGTGAACAAAAAAATTAAGGCTGCTGTCACACGTTGCATTCTTATTGAGTTTCTGTTTTTTTCAACTGCATCCAAAACGCAAGCAATAAAAAAGTTGGGTTTTTTTGCAGGTAGGTTTGTAAGGAACTTTAATTTAAAAAAAAAAAAAAACACTGGTGAAATTAGGGTTAAAGGGGAGTCATTTTATAAATTTAATCAAGCTAATTATTTGAAGAACAATATTGATACACTTCATTTTAACAGTATCTCACAAAAGTGAGTCCACCCCTCACAATTTTGTAAATATTGTATTGTATCTTTTCATGGGGCAACACTGAAGATATGACACTTTGATACAATATAAAGTAGTCAGTGCACAGTGTGTATAACAGTGTAAATTTGGTGTGCCCTCAAAATAACTCAATACACATATATCAATGTCTAAACTGCTGGCAACAAAAGTGAAATGAAAATGGACAAATTGTGCCCAAAGTGACTATTTTGTGTGACCACCATTTGTTCCTAGCACCGCCTTAACTCTCCTGGGCATAGAGTTCACTAGAGCTTCAAATGTTGCCACTGGAATCCTGTTCCCTCCTCAATGACGACATCACGGAGATGGTGGGCGGTAGAGAGACATTGCGCTTCTCCACCTTCATTTGAAGCTGCCAAACAGATGCTCAATAGGGTTTAGGTCTGGAGATATGCTTGGCCAGTCCAGCACCTTTACCCTCATTTTCTAGAGCAGGGCAGTGGTCATCATGGGGCTGTGTTTGGGCTTGTCAACATGTTGGAATACTCCCCTGCTCCCCAGTTTCCAAAGGGAGGGAATCATGTTCTGCTTCAGTATGTCACAGGACATGTTGGCATTCAAGTTTCCTACAATGAACTGTAGCTGTCCACAGCCGGCAGCACTCATGTAGCCCCAAACCATGACACTCCCACCACCATGCTTGACTGTGAACAAGACACTCTTGTCTTTGCACTCCTCACATGGTTGCCACCACACACACTTGACACCAACTGAACCAAATAAGTTTATCTTGGTCTTGTTAGACACAGGACATAGTTCCAGTAACCCATGCCCTTAGTCTGCTTGTCTTCAGAAAACGGTTTGCGGGCTTTCTTGTGCATCATCTTTAGAAGAGGCTTCCTTCTGGGATGACAGCCATGCAGACGAATTTGATGCAGTTTGCTGCATATAGTCTGAGCACTGACAAGCTGACCTCCCACCCCTTTAACCTCTGTAGCAATGCTGGCAGCACTCATACGTCATTTTGAAAAGACAATCTCTGGTTATGACACTGAGCACATGCACTAACTTCTTTTGTCGACCATGGAAATGCCTGTACTGAGTGGAACCTGTCTTGTTAACTTGCTGTATGGCCTTGGCCACCTGTGCTGAAGCTCAGTTTCAGGGTGTTGGGGTTATAGCCTTCTTATAGGCCATCATTATATAGATCAACAATTCTTTACTTCAGATCCTAAGACAGCTCTTTGCCATGAGGTTCCATGTTGAACTTCCAGTGACCAGTATGAGACAGTGTGATAGAAATAACACCAAATTTAACACAACTGCTCCCCAATACCACCTGAGACCTTTTAACACTAACGAGTCACATGACACTGTTGATGAAAAATGGCAAATTAGGCACAATTTGTCCATTTTCACTCAGGGGTGTACTCATTTTGTTGCCAGTGGTTTAGACATAATGTCTGTGTGTTGAGTTATTTTGAGGGCACAAATTTACACTATTATACAAGCTATAAACTGACTACTTTAAATTGTATCAAGGTGTCATGTCTTCAGTGTTGTCCCATAAAAATATATAATACAATATTTACAAAAATGTGAGGGGTGTCCTCACTTTTGTGAGATACTGTATCTGTGTTTTATATTACGTGGTTTAACATTATTTGCTGTTTTATGTTTATGGCTGTTATGATGATGTTCTGTTCAGAATGTCACCCTTACTCCTACATGTACTACAGAAACATTTGCCTTCTGACAAGCGCACATGCCCAGTTGATACCTTTCTGCTGGGCATGCGCTTTAGTCAGTAAGCCATCACTGCTATAGTGTAGCCTCCCAACACCCTCCCTGAACTATACAAAGTAGTATGACCTGGCGTTCTGGGAGGGCACTGAGCAGCTAATACTATAGAAACGCTGGCCTCTGGGCTAGTACGCAAGGGCAGCAGATAGTTATCTACTGTGCAGTGCATTAGTAAGGAGGCAAGCATTTCTATAGTGCATGTAGGAGTAAGGGTATGTTCACATGATGTATTGCGGCGCGTACAGCACGCGGCGCAATACATAGTGTCTTTCGGGAGCTCGCGCTAATACGCGCGTATTCCCACGGCACGGGGGGGCCCGCAGCACACCGACCCCCTTGACATTCATTACTTGCGGCGTGTATTCGCCGCGAATAATTGACATGTCACTTATCTCTCTGAGCGTACAATACGATCGGATTGTACGAGCGGGGAGAGGAAGCGTAATCCATAGTTCTCTACTGTATAACTATGGATTACTGTAATTTTGGCGCATATATCGCCCGTATTAGTGCGTAAATACGTGGTGAAATGTGCGCCGAAATTACACTGTGTATAAGTCATCACTTACAACCATAAACATAAAACAGTAAATAATATTAAACCACATAATATCAGACACATATGAATTAAATGGAAGTATAGTAAATTATTTTTTCACATAATTAGCTTAATTAAATTTGAAAAAAAAAGAATTGATTCGGACAACTCCATTCACTAAAAACACATTCATTTAAAAGCAACATGTGAACACAACCTGACTGCAAATGCTGAAAACCTGAGCTGATCATGTGAACGGTTTTTTTTACAGGTTTTTTTGCGGGTTGCGTATTTTAGAAAAAAAAAGTGGAGAATGGTGCACTATATATATGTATATGTATGTATAGATGTACTGTATGCATACATATATATGTTTGTATATACAGTGGGGGAAAAAAGTATTTAGTCAGCTACCAATTGTGCAAGTTCTCCCACTTAAAAAGATGAGAGAGGCCTGTAATTGACATCATAGATAGACCTCAACTATGAGAGACAAAGGGCGACATGTATGATCGGGAGTTGCGCCTGTTTTCTGGTGAAAACTGCGGCTCACCGATCCGAATCCCCTGTCGGACGCAGTGATGCGATGTTAGGCGTAACCTTCGCCACTTTTGGCTGCGCCTAACATGAAGGGGCGTGCAATGGGCGCGGTGTGTATGCGTTCTTGGGTGGGACGCGGCTCATTCGAATACTCCGAGGCATGCATGATTGCGGGTCGGCAAAGTGCGGCGCCTTGCAGCTCCGACAGGCAGACTAGTTGAATGTGGTCTAAATGAGCCGGAGGAGGCAAAGTGAAGCGAGAGCGTAATGGAATGGGGCAAAATGTGCTCTAGGTCGACTGTTACAACAGTACACAGCTCTCCGCTCCGTGAGGCATGGAGCATGATTCCAAAACTCGTTTTTATTAGGTGTAAAACATTATCTGAAAAAGAGCTCAAACCTTCAAAAAACAAACATAAATAAAAATCACTAACAATGCGTTTGTCGCCGTCACCGGCGCTACATCAGGAATTGCGATATAGAAAATTGCCGGGAAATACAGTAATTCAAATTCTGTAAGCTCTTCTCATTGGTCGGCATAAACCAGCCAATCAGAATAGGAGCGACAGTGAACCATTATAACCTATGGAGAAGTATTAAAACCAATCAAATAAAAAAGGCGGGACAGTTCAAAATACAGTAAAAAGGCAGAAAAGAGCTGATTGGTTGAACTACGGGGGCTTTGCTATCCCGGCCAATCAGAGCGCGAGCTACTTTGTCCCATTGTAGTCTATGGACAGATCGGGGCAATGAAATTTCGGCTCTCAGCGCCGTGCGGCATGGAGTAGGATTAAAAAAATCGTTTTTATTAGGTGTAAAATATTATCTGAAAAAGAGTGAAACCTTCTATAAACATACATCACTCAAATCCCTAACAACGCGTTTTTCGCCGTCACCGGCGCTACATCAGGAACTGGGATATTTTAAATTGCCGGGAAATATAGTCATTCAAATTCTGTAAGCGCTTCTCATTGGTCGGCAGAAACCAGCCAATCAGAATAGGAGCGACAGTGTACCATTATAACCTATGGAGTAGTATTGACCAATCAAATGAAAAGGGGGGACAGTTAAAAATACAGTAAAAAAAGCAGAAAAAAAGCTGATTGGTTGAGCCCAGGGGGCAGATATGAATCCATCAATCATATGTATTTGCGTCTATTTTGAGTGGAGCAAGAAGGTGCGATAGAAGGGCGCCCTAAAAGTTTTTATTGTCTATGGGAAATATTTTTATATGTAAAATAGTTGGGTGAAAGGGGCTCGTCCTGCTTAGCCAATCAGGGGGTTGAACTACTTATCTCATAGAGTTCTATGGGGAAAAAAAAATGCAGAGCGAGCTCTGTTTGTGGATTGGTAAGTTAAAAGAGGCGCGGTTATTTGGGGCCCAAAGGAGAGCGAGCGACGCTCTTATGGGTTTTCTAATGCAATCTATAATAAAATTGTACATGGCAGAAATCAAATAATAATAATAATAATAATAATAATCTTTATTTATATAGCGCCAACATATTCCGCAGCACTTTACAATATAGAGGGTATAAGCACAGATGAACCAGACATTACATTATAAAAAAAGCTACGTACAAATCAGAACAGCGGTGTGAGGGCCCTGCTCGCAAGACTAACAATCTATTAGGGTGTATGGGTGAAACAAAGGCTGACAAGTTGCTTGGTTTTTCAATGGACCAGCCATGTTACATAAATATTGGGGGAGTATACATAAAAAGTGGGTGAACCCGCCATCCCAACCATAAAATCTATATACAAGATAAGTGCCTGTGGTGCCCAAAGTGCAGGAAGTGATGAATGTGTGACAGAATTTGGGGGGTAACAATTAGGGGTCTTGATAGACTTGTCTAAGAAGATGGGTTTTGAGAGCGCCCTTAAAACTGTGAGGGGTTTTGAGTGTGCCTGATCACATGGGTAACATGTTCCAGAGAACGGGGGCCAATACGTTTCGAAATCTTGGACACGGGGATGGGAGGTTCGGATGAGTGAGGTGTGTAGTCTAGATCAGTAGCAGAGCGGAGAGCCCGGGGCGGCTGGTAGACAGAGGGCGAGGGAGGAGATGTAGGGGGTGCAGCGCTGTGGAGAGCTTTATGGGTGAGGTATTTAGTTAACCCAAATGATAAACCACAAAGTAGTCCGTCCTAAAAAAATGAAAAATAATAGGGGGAAAATTTATTTTCGTTCCCCATTTTATTGATCTTGGGCTAACGAAAATAAAAAAATAAAAATAATTCATTGAATTCTTTTTTATTTGTTTTTTTTCGTACCCCCATATTATTCTAATTTATATAGAGATGGGTACAACTTCGTGATCTTTCTTTTTGATTTCCCATGTACAGTTTTTTTACGATTGCCCCTTTAACTTAGCCAATCACAAACAACTCGCTCTGCATTTCCTTTTTTTCCCCTAAACTCTATGAATAAGTGCTCAGCCCTGATTGGCTAAGCAGGACAGCCCCTCTTTCCCCCAACCAATCACAGTACAAATTTTTTTCCATAGACAGTAATAATTTTTTGGGGCCCCCTTCAAACCCAGCCCTTCTTGCCCATTTAAAAATAATGCCTACATTTTTTGGTAATTCATACTGCCGCCTCCAAACCCAAATCAGCTCTTCTGCCTTTTTTACTGTTTTTGAACTGTCCCCCTTTTCATTTGATTGGTCAATACTTCTCCATATTTATAGGGTTCACTGTCGCTCCTATTCTGTTTGGCGGGTTTTTTCTGCCGACCAATGAGAAACCTTACAAAAAAATTTACTGTATTTCCCGAAATTTTTCCCCCGGGGGGAAATTTCCCTGTTTTCCCTCCCAGGACAAACGCTTTGTTATAATTTATATATGTAGTTTTTAAAGGGTTTTCGCTCTTTTCAAGAATTTTTTACATTAATAAAAACGATTTATTTCTAATACTCCATGCCTTAGGGCGCGAATTTCACCCCCCGATCCTCTATAGACTAAAATGGGACCAAGTGCAGCCTCTATTGGCCGGGGATACCCCCCCCCCGCTAGCTCAACCAATCACCCTTTTTTTCTCCCTTTTTTTTAACTGTATTTTGAACGTCCCCCCTTTTTATTTTTTGGGGTCAATACTTCTCCATATTTAAAAAGGGGTCATTGTCCTCCATTCTATGGCTGTTTTTGCCGCCCAAAATGAGAAGAGTTTATAAAATTTTTGAATTACTGTATTTCCCGGAAATTTTTCTATATCCAAATTTCCCGAGTTTTGGGCCTATTGATTTTTTGTTATTGATTTTATTTTTGTATTTTTTTAGAAGGTTTAGCTCTTTTTCAGAAAGTTTTACAGCTAATAAAAACTATTTTTTTTTTTTCATACTCCAGCCTCACGGGGCTGAAGTGAATTTAAAATTTCTTGAGCAATCTTTTATATTTTCACTTTAATTTTTAATGATCAACTTTTTCACTGCATTCACTCGTTTTTTTGACACTTTATTTTTCACTTTTTTCATTCATTCATTTGAAAGACAACTTTTTGGCGGGCGCGTGGACTTTTCACCACATTTTGAGCCACCTCGGCGCCACAACTGGTGCCACTTTCACTGAAAAACAGGGAAAAACTGCGCTCCGACCGCCAAGATTCATCATGTCCCCAAAATGGGAAAAAAAAATTCAAAAACACATTGTCTGATTTGGAAAAATTTATTTGGGAAAATTTGGGGGGAAAATAAGTATTTTTTGGGCAAAAAACAAAACTTTATCTCAATACTTTGTTATATATCCTTTTGAATACAAAGGTCAAAAATTTTCTGTAATCTTCCAAGGTTGGCACACACTGCTCGGGTTTTTGGGGCCATTCCTTTATGCAGATCCCTCTAGAGCAGTGAGTTTTGGGGTGTCACTGGGGAACAAGGGCTTTCAAAATCCCTCCAAAGTTTCTATGGGGGGAACGGAACTGCAAGGTCACTCCAGGGCCTTGAAATTTTCTTCTTTTAAGCCACTTCTTCGTTTTCCCTAGCGGGGTTTGGGATCATTGTTATGCTGAAAAACCCAGCCACATTTCATCTTCAATGCTCTTGCTGATGGAAGGAGGTTTGCACTCAAAATCTCACGATATATGGCCCCATTCATCCTTTCATGTGCAGGGCTCAGTCATCCTCGGGGACATATCTGGCACTGCAGGATCTGAGTCCCTGGTGGCGTAGTGTGTTACTGATGGTAGCCTTTGTTAAGTTGGTCCCAGCTCTCTGCAGGTCATTCACTAGGTCCCGCCATATGGTTCTGGATTTTTGCTCACCATTCTTTGATCATTTTGACCCCACGGGGTAGATCTTGCATGGACCCCAGACTCGATGGAGATATCAGTGATCTTGTATGTCTCCATTTTCTGATTATTGCTCAACAGTTGATTTCTTCACACCAAGATGGCTGCCTATTGCAGATTCAGTCTTCCTGGTGCAGGGCTACAATTTTCTTTCTGGTGTCCTTCGACAACTCTTTGGTCTTCACCATAGTGGAGTTTGGAGTGTGACTGTTTGAGGTTGTGGACAGGTGTCTTTTATACTGATAAGTTCAAAAAGGTGTCATTACTACAGGTAATGAGTGGAGGACTGAGGAGCATCTTAAAGAAGAAGTTACAGGTCTGTGAGAGCCAGAAATCTTGCTTGTTTGTAGCTGACCAAATACTTATTTTCCACCATAATTTGCAAATAAATTCTTTTCAAATCAGACAATGTAATTTTTGGGATTTGTTTTCTCATTTTATCTCTCATAGTTGAGGTTTACCTATGATGTCAATTACAGGCCTCTCTCATCTTTTTAAGTGGGAAAACTTGCACAATTGGTGGTGATGAAATACTTTTTTTCCCCACTGTATGTATATACCCTGTTTCCCCAAAAATAAGACAGTGGCTTATATTAATTTTCATTCCTAAAGACGCACTAGGTCTTATTTTCAGGGGATGTCTTATGTTTTGATGAACAAGAATTCACATTTATTCCATGAACAAGAATTCACATTTAGTGTTGAACAAAAAAAAAAATCGACGTTTATTAATATACTGCAGTTATTTCATCACAAACATCAGCATAGCAAGCCAAACTCTGAATTCCATCACTTCAGTGTAATCACTTACATTGATTTCTGGGTAGGATAGAGAAGAAAAGGGAAAAAGAACGACTCATGAGAGAAGAGAACGACTCATCAGATAGGACGTCTCCTGTGAGTCCCTGGTTGTCAGGGGTTATTTCTCTTCTGTGTTGGATCAGTGCTGTAGTCACTGTCATGTGATGGTTACCTGAGCTGGTGTCTGACCACTATGTGGTCTCTATATGGCAGTGTTGTAGGTTATACCTGAGCTGGTGTCTGACCACTATATGGTCTCTATATAGTCCTGTTGTAGGTTATAAGCAGGGCCGCCATCAGAAATTTTGGGGCCCCATACAGATGAAGCGTCTGGGCCCCCGCCCCCACTCCGTCCCCTCCCCCGGCCGACCCAAATCCCCCAGGCTGTGTGGTGGCACCCCCTTCCCCCCCAGACTGTATATGTGGTGGGGACCCCCCTTTGCCCACCAAATCCCCCTGGCTGTGTGTGCGTGTGAGGGCCCCCTCCTCCCTGTGTGTGTGGGGGAAGAAAGGGCCTTCTCATGTTCCCACATGGCCCGGGAGTAGAAGGGGGCCAGGGCCACAGGACCACAGTCATTATGGCTGCCAGGCTAGATGGGGACGGGGTAGCCAGGGCGGCACCGCTGAGAGGAGGTGCCGGCTCCTGACACAGCTGCCTGCGCTCCAGAATTCTTTACCTACATGCCTGCCTGCACGCTGACTGTAGCCGGAGTCGGGACGAGACCTCCTCTCTCTGTCTCCACCATAGCCGCTGTGTGCCCCCTCCCAGAGTCCCAGCACCGCCCCGGTCCGCCCAGCCTGGCCTTTTTGGTTAGCGGCGAAGCACAGCGGTAGGCCGCGGGACCCTACCACCACCGCAGTCCCCGCTCCTGCCGACAGTCACCAGCGGCGGGCCCTGTGTAGAGTATGGCACTCGGCTGCGCCGTGTTCATCTGTGCATTGTGAAATAAGCGGACCTGCTTGAAGCGGGCCCCTTATTTCTCCGGGCACCGTACAGGACTAGGGGTTGTACCCCCTGTACGGCGGCCCTGGTTATAAGTTTGTTATTGATAATGTATATATTTCTGTGAGTGTTTATTTTGTTTGGGGGGCGCAGTGCACAGCTCTGCCCAGCGGCCCATAATGCTGTTAATCCAACCCTGCTGATCTCAACACAACTGAGCATGTATTTCACTTGTTAAAGACTAAACTTCAGACAGAAAGGCCAACAAACAAACAGCAACTAAAAGACGTTGCAGTAAAGGCCTGGCAGAAGAAACAGCGTATGGTGGAAACATAGCGTATGGTGATGTCCATGAGTTCAAAACTTCAGGCAGTCAAGGGTTTTCAACCGAGTATTAAGAGATTGACATTTTATTTACAATTATTTAATTTGTTCAATTACTTTTCAGCTCCTGAAACGAAGAGATTGTGTTTAAAAAATACTTTAGTTCCACACATTGTTATGCAATCATTTTGTTCAACCCACTGAATTAAAGCTGAAAGTCTGAACTTCAACTGCATCTGAATTGTTTTATCCA
Source organism: Phyllomedusa bahiana (assembly GCA_025379985.1). Classification (NCBI taxonomy): domain Eukaryota; kingdom Metazoa; phylum Chordata; class Amphibia; order Anura; family Hylidae; genus Phyllomedusa; species Phyllomedusa bahiana. Next base: position 119,918 of record JAODAL010000889.1, read on the forward strand.
AAATTCATTGGGGAACCAAAATTAACAAGGATAGGAAATGATAAATTCCTTTCACTGACATCAAGTAGAGGTCTCGAAAATGGCGAGGAATCCAAAGACATTATATCATAAAGTTGCAGATCTTTCCATTGTGCAGTGATTTTTATTGATATAAGGCTGGACGATATTAACAAGCACACAAAGTTTAAGGTCTCCTTTAAGTCTCTGACTCTTCTAGCCAGCTGACATATTGTGCAGTGCCATCGTCACTCTCTTGGGATTTCAGGACTACATTATTATCTTATTGCGGACCCAGGGTTAGGTGACATCTATAAAAATTGTGAATTAAATCAAATGAGATTGATTTTCTTAACTGACCTCTGTGTTGTCAGGGGAATCTGCTTTCATTTCCATAATGCACCAATTTATGAATGTGCACACAGATGACACAGGGGACCATTTCATTTCTATCCATTCATTCTATCTATCTATGAACTGGAGATTAATCGAGCACCCGGGGATGGCACAGACGCAGGAGCACAGGGTAAAGTCACCTACAATACCCTCTGCTTGCAGCTTGTACTGTATTCATGCTCCAATAAGCACATGCTAGACCTTCTTTGTGCAGCAGATGGCAGTAAGAGCCAAGCTATTGTGAAGCATGTAGACTTTAGTTCAAGTTCCTAAATCATCTCTGGATGCAGCACATCTTCCAGCCTCTGGAAACAGCATCAATAAACAATTGTGTCTCATGGTCCCTATTAACTGTTCAATGCGGTGAAGGTGCCAACAAACATTGCATGACCATCCTCCCTTCTTCCAGGTATCGGACTAAGCTCGCGCATTTGTATTGGCTTAACACATGGCTCCATCCTATGCACTGTGGCAATATAATACATTACAAATCTAATTTTAACCCCTGTGGTCTGTCTACTTAAGCATGTGAAGGCTCAGACTGACCCACAGGGGAGCAGGAGAACCCCTGGTGGGCCTCTGGGCATGATGGGCCCCTGAGAATAGCAGACATGGGGCTGCTTTTCAGGAAAAAAGGCAGAGAAAGAGATGGAGAAAGCAAAATGCATGTGCAGAGTGTGCCATCATGTAGAGTGGCAGTGGGTGGGCCCCAAGAATCAACTTCACTTCACAGCTCATAGTTCAGTAAAGTCCATGAAATATGTGAGGTGGGACATCCAGGATGAGAAATGCAACCTGCACCAGATTACAATGACTTTATAATTGTATTTAAACCATAAAGGATTAACATTATACACACACACTCATTTCATGGGGAAAACTAAGGGCATGTCCCCACGGCACGGGTTTGTGGCCGGTTTTTCAGACGGTTTGTGGTTTTGCAAACCGTCTGGAAAACGGGCCGCAAACTAACACAACGGGCTTCTATGGACAACCCGTGCAGCAGTCCCCACTGCACCAGTTTTCTGCCCGGTGGTTTTTCAAACCGCCGGCCGCCCGAAAAACATTCCACATGCACATTCTTCCGTCCAGTTTCGGACAGAATATAAGCATTTGCATGGGAAGGGTGAGAGCTTTTCTCCGCTCATGGTGGAGAAAAGCCACCCCCCTAGTGACCGTGGGGACGGCACACAAACCGGACAAATACCGGTTGGATAAATCGACCAGTATTTGTCCATTACCGTGTAAACGCCCCCTAATGCATATGCTGGGTTATTCTTTTTGCTATAGATATAAATGAACTGTCTGGTAAATAATATCAAAGTTCTGCCATTAACATGTCTGGACTGAATGAAAACTTATATTAGTCTCCATAGAGAAATAAAGAATTAGTGGCTGCCAGGCTATCTGCTACCACTGGTCCCTTGGATGAAAGTAATGATAATCTTTATTTATATAGCGACAACATATTCCGCAGCACTTTACAATTTAGAGGGTATAAGTACAGACAAAAGAGAGACATTACACAGTGAAAAGCTACTTACAGGTGAGACACAAGGTGTGAGGGCACAATTGTAATGGGTTGGTGGATTCGCTGGACCACCGCAAGCGATGATAGTTAAGCCACGCCAGGGAGCAGAGTCTAAGTAGCCCCCGGTTTTCACCAGAGCCCGCCGTAAAGAGGGATGGACGTGCTGCGGCGTGAGGCTACCAGGTCTCTACCACTGACGTGACTTGCTTGCGATGGCGGCCGGGGTACAGCGTGGTACAAAGACGTAATCCAGAGACATAGTCGGGGACAGGCAGGAGGTCAGGACGGGCGGCAGAGGTTCGTGGTGAGAGATGGGCAGACTGTCAGGGCAGGCGGCAAACAGGCAAGGTCAGGAAACGTAGCGGAACGGCCTGGTAATTATTATTATTATTAGCATTATTTATTTTAAAGCGCCATTGATTCCAGGGCGCTGTACATTCGAGGGGGTTACATACATTACATAAGTCAAACGAGTACAGTGATAAGGGATAATGACAATTGGCACGACAGAGGGAGAGAGGACCCTACCCGCGAGGGCTTACAATCTACAAGGAGGGGAAAGAGACAGGAGGTGAGGGGCAGACATGTTTGTGGAGGAAGTAGTGACAAGTTTAGTGAAGGTTATAGGCAAACCTGAAGAAATAGGTTTTCAGGTTGCTTTTGAAGCTGGTGAAAGTGGAGGAGAGTCTGATGTGTTGGGGCAGTGAGTTCCAGAGTGTGAGTGAAGCACGGGAGAAGTCTTGGAGACGGTTGTGTTTAGGAGCTGAAAAGGGGAAGCAGAGGAGAAGGTCCTGTGAGGAGCGGAGATTGCGTGAGGGGAGATATTTGGAAATTAGGGCAGAGATGTATGGAGGGGAGAGGTCATGGAGAGCCTTGTAGGTCATGGTTAGCAACTTAAATTGAATTCACTGAGCAATGGTTAGCCAGTGAAGGGATTGGCAGAGGGGAGAGGCAGAGGAGTAGCGAGTAGAGAGGTGAATCAGACGGGCAGCAGAGTTAAGGATGGATTGGAGGGGAGCGAGGGTGCTAGCTGGGAGGCCACAGAGAAGGATGTTGCAGTAGTCTAGGCGGGAGATGGCAAGGGCATGGACCAGCATTCAAACAGGACTCCAAACTCTCTCAAGACAAACTAACGCACACCAACGATCTGGCAGGCACAGGTAGAAGCAGGAAGCACAGGAGCGTGGATGGGTAAGTAGACTGGCACCGGCACCTGGGCAACAGGGGCATGGTCGCTGGCGGCCGCGGCACCCGAGCCGGACCCCATGCGGGCAGGGGGACGGCCGCATGGGGCGACGGCACCCGCGCCAGCCCCCATGACAACAATCTACTGGGGTGAAACGAAGGGTGAGAAGTGCTAGATTTACAATGGTCCAGCCATGTTACATAAATATGAGGGGGTTTACATAAAAATTGGATGAATCGGCCATCCAGACAGATAAGTGCCCTAGTGAAGGGAGTAACAGATGTGTGTGATAGAAAGTAGGGGGTTAGCAATTAGGGATCTTGGTAGGCAAGACTGAGAAGATGTATTCTCAAGGCCCTCTTAAAATTATGAGGGTTGTGAGTGTGCCTGGGTGTGCTAGTCAATTAAGCCAAACTGATTGATACTGCCTCTCCCAAGCAGACTTACACTGAATAAATGTATCCAGTCATAACACAGAGCCAAAGGATTGTATAAAGTCAGGTCTGCTCACCAAATAATAAAGGAATGAGCTAGGGTCCCCCAACATTTGAGATCCCCTCCTCAAAAGCTGTGTTCCTTTGTGATGTCATCATACACAACAAAAGTAAGGTTATAAGTTACTACAGGGCTGGAGTATAGGAAGGCGAATAAGGGCATCTGCTCTGGGGCGTCACCAAACTGGGCTTCTAGGGGACCCCAAGCACTAAAACACTTGGCCTAGGTTCTATCTATATATTGTTCTATCTATCTAGGGTTTTATCCAATCTAAAAATATTTTGTGTATTATGTATGTATGTTATGTGTGAAGTATCCTATCTAATCTCACTTTTAATCAATGTTTTATGATCAAAGAACCAACATCTAGAAGGGAATACCTGAGGAAAAATCAAAATGAAAAAGGGCCCCAAATCATGCATGTGGGGGTTGCATTAATAACTTTGCTGTGGTGCAAAGTGGTTACTCCTTACTCTCCTGGCACCTGCTATTCATATGGATTGTATATAACCCCACCCCACTTTAAATAGGTTAACAAACCATGCTATAAACGGTGGACCCCCTTTTGCCCCAGAACGCCTCCAAAATTCCCTTCGTCGGCCCCTTTTGATTCCACAATGTGCCAAGTGCTCATTGGACGAAAAAGGGCCCCCAAAAAGGGGCCAAGAAAAAAATAATTCCCTCCCCTACCTTGCACCCCCAAACCAGCCCGCCCGTTGATAAGGCAGATTGGACCATTTTATGGGGGGTTTACCCAGGGCCAAATTCTCCACCCACCATTCAATGGTGCAGCAAAATCGAACCATCGACCATGCAACGTTTTTCCAATCTTTACGTAAATTGTGATCTGGGCAAATTGGGAAAACCTTATTTTGTTCTTTTGCTAAAGTAGGCCCCTTGGTTTTCCCGTTGCAAGAACCCATCTAAACCTAAATCACTGAGGCCCTTCCAGTGTGGGTTGATTAAAATTGTGTTCCAAGGTTAACATTGACCTTTTTAAATGGGGGTTATAGTTCTGGGTCCTTAACCACTTTGGAACATGAGGATCCCCTAATGGCCCTTTGGAAATCTCATCTAACTGATAAGAGGCGGAAAAGCATGTATCACTAATGATGCTACTGACTCGCTATCTCCATAATGCCCATAGTCTTTTGTCTAGATGGCCACATGTATATGAGGCTTCCTTTCCTGTATAATGTGCGCAGGGCTGTCTTATCCATTGGGCACAGAAAGCTGTTGCCAGCAGGGACCCCAGGACAAAAGGGGCACTGGGTGGTTATAGGTTTGCCCCGAGAATCCTCAGGATGCCTTTGGCTCCCTACCCTGCCAATTAATCTTTCAGGCTGCTTTAGGCTGTGAGAGTTTTTTTGCTGTTCAGATTGAAGAGGCCACTATTAAGGATGGGGGTTCCTACCTATCTGAGGCCTTGCATACCTACCTCACCACTGCCTACCTACAGGTGTAGCAAAGATATACCTGACAGATAACGGACCATGATATTATAACACAGAAAATTATGTCAACATTTTCAATGTTTATCAGTAGCTTTGTTTGTGATTCTAAGAACAGACAACATGGAAAGCCTTGATATTGTAGTGAAGTGGCTTACCTACTGGTAGCTTACCTATGTGCCTAATAGGGGACCTGCCGACTTACCCAATGTGGAGTTTACCTATCTAATGGGGGCTTACATACAAACCTACCTACCTAATAGAATGGGTATGGCTACTATCTGTTGGGGTTTTAAAGATAGGGTTTTATATTTGGAGGACAAATGAATAATTTGGGGGAAAAAAGCCCTATAAACTGGGGTTTAATTGAATATATGTTACACCAAGGGGGGTTTTCCTTTGGGTCCGGTTTTGGATTGAAAAGAGCTGTGTGTGTTTGAGAAAGAAGAACCGCGGCTGAACAGGGCTCTATTCACTTTCACTATACCTTCTGTGTATACGCCGGAAAGAAGTGACATCACTTCTTTCCCCCGGTGTTCAGTATGAGGCAGGAAAGACGGCAGGCAATCATAGTTCTCTGAGAGCTATGATTACCGTAATTACAGGACGTGTTTTGGGGCACATTGCAGTGCAATTACTCCCCGAGATACGTCCTGTAAAACGCTGTGTGAACATAGCCTAAGGCTATGTTCACACGGTGTAATTGCGACGCGTAAAGTACGGCAGCAATTATGCCGGGTGATTTGGGAGTCGTGCTGATCAGCCGTATTCGCCGCAAGTAATTGACATGTCACTTATCTCCCCGTGCGTACAGTATGATCGTATTGTACTGGCAGGAGGAGGAGGTGTAATCCCTAAGGCTATGTTCACATGGAAGTATTTGTGGGATGTATTGTAGGGCGGGAGTGGGGCAGGGTGGAGGGAGGGCAGCCTGCCGGCCCCATAGACATTCATTATTCTCGGCGCGTATACACCCTGAATAATTGACATGACTACTCTCTCTCGCTCGCCTATTGTGCGAGCAGGGAGAGGAGATGTAATCCAAGTTCTCTAATGAACTGTGGATTACCTAATGCTGGACTATTTCAGCCCGTAATTCGAGCAGTACGGCGCAAATTACGGGCTGAAATACATCCCAAAATAAGCCGTGTGAACATTGCCTAAGGGGGAGATGTTTTCGCGCTGTTTTGTCATTGATTCCATCCTGAAAATGGCATCAAAGACGACACTAAAACGCCTCCAGCACTTACATTCATTCCTATGTAAAACTGCGTTGTTGTAGATACGATGCATTTTTTTACTGACTTATTTTTGCCACTGGTTTCAGTGCTGAAAAAATAAGTGACATGTTAATTCTTGAGTAATATGTGCAATGGAGAGCTTCAAAACAGCATCCAAAGCGCCTCATACAAAGTGTGGCAAGTATTTTTAGGTGCGGATCCACACCCTGCCAAAAAACACATTTTTCAAAAACCTTGTTAAATTCTCATCAAAAACTCGTCTGAAACAGTTTTTAGACAAGTAATTGAAGCTGGTTTGGATGTTGAAAAATAAGTGTTCAAATCAGCCGTGTGAATAGATCCTAAGGCAGTGTTCCCACGGCTTATTCAAGCTGTAATTGCGGGACGGATTTCGCCCGCAGTTACGTCTTGAATAAGGGGCGGGGCCGGGGAGGGGGCGCGGCGGGGGCGCCGCTCCCGGCCCCATAGACAATGCATTGTTTACGGTGCGTCCGCGCCGTAAATAATGTGCATGTCACTTTCTCCCCCCGCGGCGGATTTGCCGAGCGGGGAGGAGCGACGGAATCCACAATTCTCTATGAGAGCAGTGGATTACCGTAATGACTGGGACGGATTAGAGCCGTACTGCAGCGCAAATACAGCGCGCAGTACGGCTCCAATCCGTCCCAGAATAAGCCGTGTGAATGAGGCCTAAAAATATGTTGATAATATTTGTCCCTTGTATAGCCGTATTATTTGTATGACTATTAGAGAGAGGTATCATACATAGAGACTTGTCTTTTAGCTATTGTTGTGTATTTATTTATATAAGATATTATTTTATAGGAATACACCTATTATAAACCCTTGTAATTCCACTGATACTTTTGCGGCCGGTCTGTTAAGAGGAAGCTGGGCATGATTGGGCGTGCTTGCATTTTGTTAAAAGCATATGTCATGTGCTTGGGCGTAGTTAAAGGCATTAACTGCTGTGATGTCATATGCTTGGGCATGGTTAGTGGCATGACCTGGTATGATGTAATGTGCCTGGGTGTGATTAGAGGCTTGGCTTGGTGTGATGTTATGTGCTTGGGCAGAGCCTAGAGCACTGCTTTGCCCAGAGGCCCTTAAAGGGGATTTGCTAAGAGACCAGTTACGTACCTCCTGTCAGCACGAGAGCAGGATCTAAACAAATCACGCTGAGTCATGAAGCTGCAGGGGAGAGAGGGTGGGCGAGTGAGGAGATGAGGAATCCAAGGAGCGTCTCAAAACTTAAGTGAAATAATAAACAGTACAAGAGTGGATTCTCAATACAGCAAGACAGCCTGAGACTGCACTGTCTACCCGGTGCCTTAAAAGCTCATTCATTTTGCCTGTCATCAGATAAAAATTGATTCAAGCAAGCCCGGCCTGTCAGCTCCTGGGTCGTGACTAGGGAAAGCATTGAGGTAACCAAGGGGGATAGAGAAATGCTGTAGCTCTCAGAGTTTTTACTTTTTTTAATCACATACATTTAGAAAAGTGATTAAATACCCATTTTGGAGGTTCCCACGTCAACATTACATGGTGGCAAAACCCCTTTAATGCTGTTAAGACAGCCCCCTTTTTGATGTCTTCTCTCCTACATGTGTCTAAAATAATGGTTCAAATGGGTATGAAGTCCCACTGGTTGCATTGGGACTTCCATTTACTTTAATCTGTCCTGTTTATTTAGGTCCCTGATATACCTATTGCACAATGGTCCTGGAGCCTCAGTGTACGCACCTGAATCCAGTCCTGAGCACTGCACCATTTAGAAAGGCATTGTTTCTGTATTTTTCATGTTATGTACAGATAAGCAGACAACAGCTATTTTACTGTCTGGACATGGAAGCAGAGGGGTCTATGGGGATATCAGGTTTATTCCAGACTCCACTTGTGCTTACAATATGGAAATGTTTGCTCAGTTTTCACGGTGTCTAAGTCTCATGTTGTCAATGACTTGATATTTTCTCTGACAGTTTTTATTACATGCAGGGTTTTCAGAGACTTGACGAGCCTAAGGCTACTAAAATGAGAGACTCTGTTTCTAAATGGCTTTGTGTATTGGTGAGCATTGCAGTTTCTGTACTGAAAGCCCTGTCTTTTGGCTACAGACTGTTTCCCATCAGTTGTGTTATTGAAACCTGTCCTTTGGGCAGCTTTTAGCGAATGAAGGTTGGGGAAGAGAGAACGAGTGTATGACAGGGCTTATAATCTATGCGGCTAGCCAGCTGGTTTAAAGAGATTGTTCAGGATTATAAAGCATGGCTGCTTTCTTCCAGAGAGCATCAAACCTTTCCATTACTTGTTTCTGGTATTTTAGTTCAGCTCCACTTAAAGAAGTACTCTCATCTCATTGATGAGCTTTAAACATGTAGACAAAGGTAAATAAAGACTATTACCAAATACATTGCTGTTCTGATTTTTGCTTCATTTCATAGCTACAACAATTATTAGCTCCAAATTGTGTACACAAGCTTTCCTGGGTTACTGACCAATCTATCTGCTCTAACAGCCTTGCAACCAGTCAGTATAGTGGGATGGTAATGTCACTCCTTGCTGTGTCTAATCAGCAGTATGGGAGCTTATGTTTCATATTGACAAACGTTAACCCTTTAGAGCACTGTAGGCTTGTGTGCTGCTTTTAATACCCCTGCATTCACCATCCATGTCTCTCATTGCATCTTTCGAATCCGTTTTTTGGATCCGTTCCAAGAATTGACATGTGAATTCTTGGTCCGAAATACGCAGCAGGAGCCCTATTTAAAACTATAGGGTGCAAAATCTGCTGCATCCAACATGCATCCAAACACACAGCTGCGTGTTGGATACGTGTTGGATATGTTTAGTATTTGATTGGCGATGCATTTTTGGATGCGATTTTCAAATCCGAAACGGATCCAAAAACGCGGTGTGAACGGCCCCTTATTCATACCTGCCAGCTCTCCCGGAATGTCTGGAAGACTTCCTGAGAAAGAGGAAATCCCCTAAACTCCCGGCAAATCTCTAGGGTGTCCCACATACTCATTTCTCCCCGTTGTTGCACTTCTGATGCGGGGCACCACTATAGACAACATCCTGCGGTGGCACCTGATGACGAGGGGAAGCGCAGGAATGGGGCAAGGTGAGAATCAGGGAGGTGTTGTCTGCTCTGGGGTCTGTAAACAGGAAGAAACTGGTGTGGGATCTGTATATAGAGGCAGAGTATAGTCTGGGGTTTGTATAATTGAGGGGTATTGCCTGGGGTACATATTAAGGTGCTCTTTAGGGGTTTATATAAACGAGGGTTCCAGCCTGGGCTTTCTGGCTTTATTTAGGAGCCTGGTATGTGATCTCTGCTGTTTTAGAAGGTCCAGTGTCTGGTCTGTTTTTTGGAGTTATGCTGAATGAGGTCGTATAAACTATTTCTGACTCAAATGCCTAGGTTGGGAGCATATCTTATATAGATGGTTGGGGCATAAGGAGAAAACCTTGCGTGTCACGCTATGCATATCACTTTTTGTTATAAGTATGAATTTAATTGGAATGGCACAAAAGACCCCTGACAAACAACTGAATGGCCCAAGTCCATTTAAGCTGGAGTCTTTGTTTGCTTACTGACATGGATCCCACGCAGTGGACATCCCCTATAATCACCATGGGTGACATGCATGATTTTTGGCGCCCATGCGCCATTTTTTTCTCGCATTAGTACTGTAGAATACACCTGAATCTATGAACCTGTTCTACTGTGGGTCATAGATTTAATGCTTTCTAGCTACTAAGCAACACTTCTGGCTCAGATAAACAACTTTTAGGGTATGTTCACACGGCGTAGTTTCGGCACGTGTATTTGCGCTCTAATACGGGCGAGAGGCGCACCGAAGTTATGGTAATCCATAGTTCTCATAGAGAACTATGGATTACGCCTCCTCTCCCCACTCGTACGATACGATCGTATTGTACGCACAGGGAGATAAGTGACATGTCAATTATTTGCGGTGAATACGGGCCGCGAGTAATGAATGTCAATGGGGCCGGTGGGCTGCCGGCCCCCCACGCAGCAGGAGTACGTGCGTATTAGCGCGAGCTCGCAAACCACACGATGTATTACGTGCCGCAGTACATCGTGTCAACATACGCTTAAAGTGCTCTACCTGTTCCAGCAGTAATGCGCCTGGATTTGGCGTACTGAAGCTATAAATGTGTAGCTTCATACGGTTGTGGTGCGACACGCCTCCAGCACGCCCACTGATCTTAGGCGCATTACACAGTGCCACGGGCGCTTTGTAATGCACCTTATATTGGAGTGTGCCTGACTAAAAATGCACCCGCTTTCGGACTGAAAAGATGGCAGATATTTAAAAGCAGTCTTAACATTGTTCCTCTGTCTAGATTGTAAGGAAGCACTTTCTATTCTGTAACTTGCTGTCTCTGGAGACCTAATACAGTTCTTGTGAAGAGCTGTCTCAGAAGACATCTTGATGAGGTCAGAGAGTCTTCCAGGAATGTAATGTAAAATTATATCAGAACATTATAGGATTTCATGAAGCTTTTTCCAGCATTTACAGGAGATGATCTTTGTGTAAGTGAATCAATCTCCGTCATTGCAGGCTCAATTCCAAGGTTGGAATAACTTATCATACTAATTCTCCTGTATCGCTGATCCTCATCTCTTTAGACAGGGATATATTATTACTACCAGCTAAGTATCTTTCAGGAGCACAGTAGAGGAGAGAAGACCTCATAGTTGCACTCTTAGGGCCACATGTATGAAAACTGTTTAGGTCTAAAACTCACTTTGTCGACCATAGCAACTAATTAGGGCGCCCCTTTCATTTTATATAGTGCTCTGGAAAAATGAAAGGGGCGCTCTGGTTGCTATGGGCAACAAAGTGAGTTTTAGACCTACACAGTTATTACACATGCGGCTCTTAATGCTGGTTTATGCTAGTAGAAACACCTGAAGAGGGCAGGGTGATTGTTTTCCCCCTTTTGTTCCAAGTTGCTTTTGGGGCAGTTCCTCCTCCCATGTTTGCACAGGTCTAACTTTCATAAAGGCAGGCCTGCAAGTGCCAGAGAAACTATGGTGTTAACAGGTTCTCCTGACCGTCATTATATTATTACAACTGCTACCTGCAGTAGTGGTGGCTAAATTAAAGGGGATATCCGGGAGTTAAATGATTTCATAGAACACTATAAACAGAATTTATATTGAAAAGTAAAGATATTCCACTACTGTCATGTGTTTCTTTTCTTTTTAGCCTCCTTATTCATCTATCATAAGATCAGTGAAACTTCTTGCTTGTGGGAGTGTCAATAGTTCTCCTGTAGCTATTTCCTACAACTCCCAGAATCCATTGCAGTTACAATCTAGGACTTCTCTGCACCTGCCCCCTAATCCTCCTAGCACTGTTCATTATCATTCTCAGACATGTACACCTCATGCACCCTTCATTTCTGCTCCTTATCCCATAATATATGTAATATATATGTAATACATGTACAAATATATATTATTTGGTTTATACATTTCTATGCACAGTTGAATCCAGAAGTTTACATACACTATATAAAAAGACACATGTGCATGTTTTTCTCACTATCTGACATGAAATCAGAATAAACCTTTCCCATTTTAGGTCAATTAGGAACCAAAATTATTTATATTTGCAAAATGCCAGAATAATGAGAGAGAGAGAATATTTATGCCATTTTTATTACTTTCTGCAAAGTCAGAAGTTTACATACACTAGGATTACTATGCCTTTAAACAATTTGGGACAGCTGATATGATGTGATGTCTTTGAAAGCTTTGGATAGGTTTATTGGTAACATCTGAGTTAATTAGAGACACCAATGGATGCATTTTAAATCACACCAGAAACACACAGCTTCTGTGTGTAACATCATGGGAAAGTCTAAAGAAATCAGCCAATATATCAGGAAGAGGACTTGCAAAATCTGCATCATTCTTGGGTGCAACTTCCAGATACCTGAAGGTGCCTTGTTCATCTATACAAACAATTATACACAAGTACAAACAAGATGGGAATGTCCAGCCATCATACCACTCAGGAAGGAGACAGTTTCTGTGTCTCATAGATGAACGTCCTTTGGTTTATGTGCATATCAACCCAAGAACAGAAGCAAAAGACCTTGTGAAGATGCTAGTGGAAGCTGGTAATATTGTGTCATTATCCACAGTGAAACGAGTACTGTATCAATATGGACTCTGCCAGGAAGAAGCCAATATTCCAAAAGAAACATATAAAAGCCAGATTAATGTTTGCAAATGCACATAGGAACAAAGACCTACATTTTTGGAGACCTGTCCTGTGGTATGACAAAACTAGAATTGAACTGTTTTTCCATAATGACCATTGTTATATTTGGAGCAAAAAGGGAGAAGCTTGGAAGCCTAAGAACATCATCCTCATTGTGAAGCATAGAGGTGGCAACATCATGTTGTGGGGTTGTTTTGCTGCAGTAGGGACTGGTGTACTTCACAAAATAGATGGCATCATGAGGAAAGAAGGTTATGTGGCAATACTGAAGTAACATCTCAAGATATCAGCCAGAAATTTAAAGTATACTACCAAACTGCTTACAAAGTGACTTAAGGATAACCAAGGCAATGTTTTGGAGTGGCCATCACAAAGTCCTGATCTCAATCCTATTGAAAATTTATGGGCAAAGCAGAAAAGGCAAGTACAAGCAAGGCAATCTACAAACATGGCTCAGTTACACCAGTTCTGTCAGGAGGAATGGGCCAAAATTCCTACCAACTATTGTACGAAGCTTGTGGAAGGATATCCAAAACGGTTGACCCAAGTCATACAGTTTAAGGGCAAAGCTACCAAATCCTAATAAAATGTATGAAAATGTTTGAGTTTGCATAAAGTAATAAAAATGCCTTAAAACTTCTCTCTCTCTCTCATTATTCTGGCATTTGACAAATATAAAAAACATGCATATGTCTCTTTGTATAGTGTATGTAAACTTATGGTTTCAACTGTATGTGCTGTACATCCCGCAGCAGGTACACAGCTATCCCATCATTGTAACTGATTTCTGTGGGGTTTTGATCATGGGAAAGCTGTGCGCCTGCTGTAGGGGATGTGGCATCATTCCTGCACCCAGTGATGTCAGGGCAGTGTCTAATGATGCTTTACCCTGGCACCATTACTATATGAAAATCAGTAAGGAGACTTTTTTTCACTGCTGCTGGATAATCTCAGAGGTGTCTAAAGCACATTCAGCCAATCAAACAATGCAAATCTTCTGACCATCTCCTCCTATTGAGGAGGTAAAGACAGTGCATATTAATGAAGGCAGCTAGACTCTAGCAGTGATGAGTCACTATGGACACATAGTTTTCACTGTATGTGTATAGCTCTGTAATGTAAAATTACATTCCTGTCAGCAACTCTGTTTACATAGTGACTGATGAGTCCCTGTATGCTGCCAACTCTTCTCTGCTCAGGTCACACCCACTATGGGGTATTTCTGAACCGAGCTTGGTTTCAAAGCACACCCACTGAGTGATGACAAAATGTCCATAGACTCAGAAGCAAAACCATGTGATCGCTTGAAAAAGAAAAGTGCTCTCTGACTGGTTTTGTAAAACAAGTAAATAATTTTTAATGAATATCAATTACAAAGTGCAATATAATTAAGGTGTGAGCTCAATAACAAACCCTTTTAAAGCCAGAAGCTACTTACACAAGCAGGTGCGGGGTGGGGAGTTTATAAAAAAAATAAAAAAAATATAAAAAAAACAACCCTGTGCACCCTTCTGTAGCCCCACTATAGACTGTATAGGGGACATGTGTAGAAGATCAAGGTCGGCTCGTGTGATAGCCACAGGCAATAGCTTAAACTGCTCAGGCCAGGATTAACATGGCACATATCCTGTGTAGGTCGGACACTAAGGAGGTACTTTTATTGGGTACTGGGCACTATTATTGTGTAAATGACCCACTAAATGGGGAATGGAACTAGAGCTGTCTAGTGGGGCAGTATTAGTGTAAGAATGGAGAGGGCACTAAGCGGGCATTATTATATTGTGAGTCACTATTACTATTTAGGGCACTATTTGTTTGGCACTCTAGTTAATAGATAATGTTAAATGGGCAGCAGGTTGAGAAGCGTAGGTAAATGAGGGGGGATAGGTGACAATGGTGCTGGAAAACCAGGAGACACACATCTGGGCAGCAATCTCTGCAGAGACAAGCTGTAGCTGACAAAAGTCATCAAAGTAGTGTAGACTAGATGGAAATCTAAAAGGAAAATTAATTATTCCAGACAGGATGTCGTCTGTGAGTTACTGGATATAACTGTACTGCAGTTGTGGTCTGCAGGGCACCTATATATACAATTGGTACCAGTATCGGACTGGGATACCTAGGGCCCATAGGTGGAGTGGGTTCTAGGGTCCCCCCACTGTAAATAACTGTATATGCCTCCTATACTCTGCTATTGCTCTATGGCTCTCTCTCTCTGTTTTTTTTTGCCTCTTCTGAGGATGTATATGAAGTTAAAAAAAAACAACTGCAGATCTGTCATGCACAGGGGTCCACCGGGGGTTTCCCTTATTCTGTTGTAGGCTAGTCTGAGCCTGACTGGTACTTACCTCTTCACTATATGGTCACTGTAGGAGATAATAGTGGTCCTTGTATAATAGCATTTATGTATTAACAGTATGGTAGCATTATACAGTCACTAAGGGTTGTTATATGTGGTCCTGGTATAGCAGTATTATTTGGTAACAGTAGGGTGGACACAAGGGGATAGTAATATGTGGTTATATTATTTGTCATCTGTATAGTGTTATTATATGGTAACTGTATGACTGTATTATTTAGGTGCTGGGTACAGTAAAGCAGACTCAATTTCATCCTAAATTCCGGCAGGCACATCCTTTCCTTATCAAAGTCTGCTGTACTCACCCTGGCAAGCCAGTCCTAGCGCTCAGTGAGAACTACTTCTGTTAGCAATGGTTTTTCTGACATCAGCAGAGCTAGAACAGGCAGAGCACAGTGCAGCAGACTTTCATGACTGGAGAATATGGCTGCTAGAACTTGATGGAAAATAATCCAAGTCCCCCCCTCAGAAGAGACTTGGGACTGTTATCCCTAAGGCTATGTTCACACGGTGTATTTGCAGGGTGTAATTACGCCCTGCAATTACGCCGTGTGGCCGGGGGCGTGGCGGGAGCGGGGGGCCGGCACTTCGCCGGCCCATAGACATTCATTACCAGCGGCATGTAGGTAGAGGAGACGTAATCCATAGTTCTCTATGAGAACTGTGGATTACCGTAATGACTGGGACGTATTCCAGCCGTAATTTGCGCACTCCGGCGAGTAATTACGGACTGAAATATGTCCAATTTTAAGCCGTGTGAACATGGCCTAAAACCAGCAGCCACATCCACTGCTCAGCCTGCTGTACTAGGAGCTATGAGAATAGGGAGAAAGCAGTGTATGTAACACCCTGAGTCTGGGCACGGTTGCATAATACATCTATACATTTTTCAGGAAATCTGGTGTACTTTTGGCTCTACTATATAAATTGTATATATGAGGAATTGAATCAGCACAGCTTAGTAAATGAAGTCCATTCTAATTTTTTTTTCCAGAGAAAAGCATGAATGCAGTCCCCCACTACCACAAATTATGCAGTCGAGTTTCCCGCATTTGGGGAAATCGCAGGGGTCAGCACACCTGGAGAAGAAGCATAACTTAAATGTACTAGGCCCCAATGCAAAAGGCATGGAAGAGCTCCCCCCCTAGGATTGTGCCATAATACTTGTCTTCTCTTATGTGGTTCCCTCAGGCTCCAGGGCCCAGTAGCAACTTCTACCTCTGCACCTCCCTATAGCTACACCCCTGCTGTGGGGCACTATTGATTTAGCGTATTTCCCTTCTTGTTAGTTAGTCTGTGGAATAAGAGAGCCATGTGTAGCTTAACACCATTTGCTGCCTTTTTTCTTGAATGTTGATAAGATAAAGTTCATGCATAATTTAGGACATGTAATGCATTCAATTTAAAATGAGCCGTGTGACACTTAAAACAAACAGTTCTAATGTTCTGTATTTTCTCATGTTTTCTAATTCAAAGCAAGGACTTTACCAAGCAAAAGGAGAAAGGGGCACTTGATCTTAGACCTGGTATATCAGATATGTCTCTATACATGAAATGTTATTAGCTGCTGGCTAAGGATAGATGCCATACATTGGCATGCAGCAGAAGCCATTACACTAACAGAGTAGCAGAAATACTGAAAGTTGGTCACTGGCTTTTTAGTTGCCCTCTAAGTGGAAAAAAAAGTAATGTAACATAAAAAGCTGTATTGTGACAAAGGATGTGACCTTGAGTGTCATTGCAGTCTTTTGGAGATAGGCATGGCACATCAGAAACTTTGGAAGTGGTGGGTAATTTCTGTGTGGGGTTAGGTTAAATAAGGTGAGCATTAGGATGTGCAGCTGTTGTTGATGACTTCAGGTCACACAAAAGTTTAAATCATCAGCAACCTTTTCTGATCCACTGTCATATAATAATGGAGTGGTGGTGATTAGGGATGTGTTAGTTGCCATCTTAACCTCAAAGGAGTTTTCTCCCGTGCAGTTTCACAGAGCCACAGCCAGCTTTAGATTCACACTTCCTGGTCAGGTTGTGGGTGGTTCTGTAGCAATGATTGACATATCAGCTTTGCAGTTCCTAGCTATTGCTGTTACAGTGACATGACTGCAGGAGATTTATAAATTGTAGTACACAAGGCTACAGAGCGCTAAAGAGTGCAAGCTTATCATTTACTTAGGTAAACAAAGTCCATTGCTAGAGATAAGACAGGAAGTGAATGCCCATGGTTTAATGGCAGCTTGTGGAGCAATCACATAAGAGACAGAGGTGGGGAGAGGTGGCCAGTAACTAAGAGAAATTTCTATAGTCTAGGAGGAGATAAAATCTTCTTTATCTCCTGATCAAAGCAAAATCAAAACAGAAAAGTATTTGGTAATAATCTTCATTTATCTACATGTTAAAGGCTAATCATTGTGATGAGAAAACTGCTTTAAGTCCTAAAGTGAATGTCCAACATGGAAAAAAACAAAATTCTGTTCTGTGAACATACAGTTGAAACCAGAAGTTTACATACACTATATAAAAAAAAACATATGTTTTTCTCACTATCTGACATGAAATCAAAATAAACCTTCCCCGTTTTAGGTCAATTAGGAACCAAAATTATTTATAATTGCCAAATGCCAGAATAATGAGAGATTTTTTAAGGGATTTTTATTACTTTCTGCAAAGTCAAAAGTTTACATACATTTCATTAGTATTTCGTAGCATTGTCCTTAAACTGTATGACTTGGGTCAAAAGTTTTGGATGACCTCACAATAGTTGGTAGGAATTTTGGCCCATTCCTCCTGTGTTTTTATATATAGTGTATGTAAACTTCTGGTTCCAACTGTATATGTGTAGATATATTTTACTAACACAGAGCTTGAAATCCCCTGTGTAAGAGGCATATTATTATGGCCTAGAGATGGAGCAGGCACCTTTACTTAAATAGTGGCTGTATTATACATCTGACACCCTACTATAAAAGGGGGTTTAAGTAATAACTTTGATATTGGATGTTGAACCCCTTAAATGTCATAGTCAAAACTGACTGCAGCAGAGGGAGCTTGCTCTCCCAGTCACTGCATCAACCCCAAGAACACAATTGCATAGTGCCAATAAGTTGTTTTGGAAACCGGGGGTCTTTCAATAACTATTCGATCTGCCATGTGGAAAAGCTTATTGAGCACTGCCAGAGGCAGTCTAAGGCCATGTTCACACGGCTTAAAATGGGACGTATTTCAGTCCGTATTTCGCGCCGTACTGCGCGCATTGCGGGCTGGAATACGTCCCAGTCATTACGGTAATCCACAGATCTCATAGAGAACTATGGATTACGTCTCCTCTCCCTGCTTGGCGAATCCGCCGCGGGGGGAGATAAGTCTATGGGTCGGCAAGGTGCCAGCTCCCCGCTCCCGCTCCGCCCCTGTCCACACGGTGTAATTGCGGGGCGTAATTACGCCCGGCAATTACACCGTGTGAACATAGCCTAATACAGAAGTATAGCAGCATGTTATCTAACCGACCAGGACATTGGATATTTAAGTCCCCTTGTGAGAAAAAAAGCGGAAAAAACCCACAAAACTTTATTTTTCCCCTTTACAAAATCATTTTATTTTGGACAAACATAAAAAATAAGAATACAAAAACTAAACAAAATTGGTATGCCTATATTCTTAACAACCCACATAATAAAATAAAAACATTGAAAACACTTAAAAACAATGAAACAACTGTAGTTTTCTGTTCATGCCACCTTCCAAAAAAAGCTGAGTAAAAAAATAAACAAAACTCATATGTAACCCAAAAAAGGTATCAGTGAAAACTACAACTTGTACCACAAAAACCAAGCCTCATGCAGCTGTACCAATGGAAAACTAGAAAAAATGGGGTTAGAACTGCAGCAAAACAAAAGAAAATTATTTTCTCAAAAAAAAAAAAAATCTAAAACACCATATGAATTTGTTGGTGCCTGAATTATAATGACCCAGAGAATAAAGTTATCATCATCTTAATGCACAAGGAACTGCTCTAAAACAAGAACCCAAGAAATAGTAAAAAGAGTTGATGTTTTCTTTCAATAATCCACTACCTACTATAAACCTATTATATGGGGCTCTACCTACCTAACCACTTCAGAAGAAGACTATAGCTGTATGGGAGCACAAAGGAGGAACATTATTATTTTATGGGGGCACAACATGTTCTGTGTAAGGACCAGAAATGGGGCTCTATTTTGATAGAAGGTGGAGATTCACTTTAAAGTGGTTCTGCACTATTTTAATAATTTTAATAGCTATCAGGCTTCTAGCAAAATACAAAAAGGTATACTTATCTTCCTCCGGTCACTAGCGATGCATCTCCTCAGTTTTCTGTTGACATGCTGTTCAGTTGCAGCGACCACGTAAATCTATTTACATTTCCATTCAGAGTTATTCACTTCTAAAAAGTGATGTAAATTAGTCGACAGAAGATTACGGAGACGCGATACTGGAAGCAGGGACTAGAGGAAGGGGAGTATAAGCCTTTTTTAAAAATTTTAATGGGGGCCCGGGAGCTTTTAAAATAGTTTTTATGAGGTGGCCAACCCCTTTAAACACCCAAAATTTGGATCAAAATTATTCCAGAACTTGTCCAGATTGATGTCTTTACCTTAGTTGATCGTTCATCAGATGGTTTGTCTGGACACATTTGCGATTCTCTGTCCATATTTACTATACATTTAATTGAAAATACTTCTACAGTGAAAATGTTGCTTCAGCAACGTGGCTGATTGGTATTCACATGCACAATTCCAGTCTCCGCAGTCTGTCGAGCAGACATTGTGTGGCATGCTAGTAATCTCATTTTTGATGATTGATCCTACAGGATGTCATTGTTGAGAAGCGTTTGTCTGTGACTGTTCAGCAACAACTCATAAATTAGTTGTACATGGGCCATAATAATAGGCACCATATACGGCAAAACAAGAGTTAATAAAACACACTTGATGAACAAAGATGACCACTGGATCCTCAAGGATATTTACTTTATTACCTGAGCCTCAGGGAAGACTACTTGGCCACCAAGGATGATTAACAAACTACTGCACCACAAGGGATAGTCACTTTGTCATAGGTTAACTGGATACTAAGCTATTGGATCATCAGGACAAGCTACTTAATCACTATAGATGTTTAGTAATCCATTAAATGACTAAAAAAATATTTTACTATAGCAATTCTGCAGACACCCACTGAGTTGCCAACAAGCATATCTATTATTAAACCACAGCTAAGTCCAATGTAGACAGAGAAACAGACAGACTTTCCAGGTTCAAACACGGGTCCTTCCATGTTTTATTAGCGCAACAGGTGTTACAGCAATAATATTAACTGCTGCCAAAAAACAAACAAAACAATAAACCAAGAAACTCCTGCTCATCTGAACGCTGACTAACACAGTGTAGTTTCCCTCACTACACCTTATGCTCATCAAGTGGCTGTCTGGAAGATCCTGGGTATCTCCAATGCTTCTCAAGCCAAACTCCTTGACCTGTATAGCAGATCTCACTTAGTCAGCTGACTTATAAAGACCAGTCAAACCCGGGCCTGGAACACGGGGAGTAGGCACCTACCCAACACTTTGCCTGCTCCCAGTAAGAGCTGTCCCAGGTCGGCTGAAACAGCCATACTAAGGCTATGTTCACACGGCTTATTTGCGGGGCATAATTACGCCCTGCAATTACGCCGTGTGGACGGGGGGCAGGGCGGGAGCGAGGGGCCGGCACCTTGCCGGTCCATAGACTTTCATTACCAGCGGCACATATCCGCCGCTGGCAATTCACATTTCACTTATCTCCCCCCGCGGCGGATTCGCCGAGCAGGGAGATGAGATGTAATCCATAGTTCTCTATGAGAACTGTGGATTACCGTAATGCCTGGGACGTATTCCAGCCGTAATTTGCGCACTACGGCGCGTAATTACGGACTGAAATATGTCCCATTTTAAGCTGTATGAACATAGCCTAACTCTAAACAGATGCTAGTCACTTACTGCAGCTGACACAACATAAATGAACGGCTCCTACCCCAACAAGGCCAGGTAGCCTTGGTGATATGTCACTTATTACCTTTTTACCAGGTGCATGCAAGAGATCTAGCTGGGATGTGTGTGTGTGTGTATATATATATATATATATATATTAGAGGATTAGTGTCAGGATTAGCTAAGCAACCCAGGCTTCCAGAGACAGTGACACAAGGGGTAAAATTCCAAAGTCCATTTTCACTTAGGGGTGTACTCACTTTTGTTGCCACCGGTATAGCTATTGACGGCTGTGTGTTATTTGAGGGCACAACAAATTTACACTTTTATGCATCCTGTACACTGACTACTTTGAATTGTATCAAAGTGTCATATGTTTATCTTCAGTGTTGTCCCATGAAAACCTATAATACAATATATACAAAAATGTGAGGAGTGTACTCACTTTAGTAAGATACTATATCTATCTATCGATCTCCCTTTTCTGTCGCCTTGTGCCCTGTTGTTAAAACCATTACTAATGTCCCTCTAACATGCTTAGCTAGGAATAGCAGGGCTGATATGCCAATCAATGCTGTAGAACCTCCTACAGCTTTAACAGGAAGCTAACTGTAAAGAGCAGGCTCTGTGGAACAGTCAGATGAGAACATCACATTAATCACAGGACCAACAATGATAGGACACATAGTTAGCCCTGCTGGTCACAAAGCTTTTAGTTCACCACATATTTAAACATACCACCAGAGACTGACCAGTGTGTGTATCACCGAGTTGCTAAGTTTGGATGAGGGAACTTGGTTGATAGGGTTCTCTATATTAAATACAAGCATAGCATGAGGTTTGGGATGTTGGGAGTTGTTTTGTGACAAATTGGAAGAAACTAACATATCTTAGTCTTGGTCATTTTATGAATTCAATGTACAGAGACAATTAGGATGAAAGACTGGTGGGTGAACAGACCCAGAAAGGGCATTCGGATTTGTCACCTGCCATTCTGGGGAAAAGTGCTGGCTCCTAGACCCTGTATATATTTATTCCATGTGATTTTAACCCTTTCATGTGTAAAGGTGATGACAGATTTGGGAGACATAGCATGGAGGATAAATGCCTTCTGTGAACAGTAAGCAGAATCAGAAAATAGGTCATCTGATTGCAGTAGCCTTCTAGCTGTTGAGTGTCTGGAATCTCAAGAGCAAGTTGGGACATTTGACAGCTACATTCTGCTCGACCTGTCTTGCACTTCAGATCCGCATCCTGCTTAGCTTTCTACTGCATTTAGGTTGATTCACTGCTCTGATATGGATAAACATGATGTCCACATCACTCAAAAAATACAAGTGTCAATACAGTGGGTGCCTATTTTCCGAGGGTCTCTAAACAACATTAAAGGGGGAATCCAAAGAGATGTAGGTATGGTCTGAAATTCATATACACACACACACATATATATATATATATATATACACTCACCGGCCACTTTATTAGGTACACCTGTCCAACTGCTCGTTAACACTTAATTTCTAAGCAGCCAATCACATGGAGGCAACTCAGTGCATTTAGGCATGTAGACATGGTCAAGACAATCTCCTGCAGTTCAAACCGAGCATCAGTATGGGGAAGAAAGGTGATTTGAGTGCCTTTGAACGTGGCATGGTTGTTGGTGCTAGAAGGGCTGGTCTGACTATTTCAGAAACTGCTGATCTCCTGGGATTTTCACGCACAACCATCTCTAGGGTTTACAGAGAATGGTCCGAAAAAGAAAAAACATCCAGTGAGCGGCAGTCCTGTGGGGCGGAAATGCCTTGTTGATGCCAGAGGTCAAAGGAGAATGGGCAGACTGGTTCGAGCTGATAGAAAGGCAACAGTGACTCAAATAGCCACCCGTTACAACCAAGGTAGGCAGAAGAGCATCTCTGAACGCACAGTACGGCGAACTTTGAGGCAGATGGGCTACAGCAGCAGAAGACCACACCGGGTGCCACTCCTTTCAGCTAAGAACAGGAAACTGAGGCTCCAATTTGCCCCAAGCTCATCGAAATTTGGACAGTAGAAGATTGGAAAAACATTGCCTGGTCTGATGAGTCTCGATTTCTGCTGCGACATTCGGATGGTAGGGTCAGAATTTGGCGTCAACAACATGAAAGCATGGATCCATCCTGCCTTGTATCAACGGTTCAGGCTGGTGGTGGTGGTGTCATGGTGTGGGGAATATTTCTTGGCACTCTTTGGGCCCCTTGGTACCAATTGAGCATCGTTGCAACGCCACAGCCTACCTGAGTATTGTTGCTGACCATGTCCATCCCTTTATGACCACAATGTACCCAACATCTGATGGCTACTTTCAGCAGGATAATGCGCCATGTCATAAAGCTGGAATCATCTCAGACTGGTTTCTTGAACATGACAATGAGTTCACTGTACTCAAATGGCCTCCACAGTTACCAGATCTCAATCCAATAGAGCATCTTTGGGATGTGGTGGAACGGGAGATTCGCATCATGAATGTGCAGCCGACAAATCTGCGGCAACTGTGTGATGCCATCATGTCAATATGGACCAAAATCTCTGAGAATGCTTCAGCACCTTGTTGAATCTATGCCACGAAGAATTGAGGCAGTTCTGAATGCAAAAGGGGGTCGGACCTGTTACTAGCATGGTGTACCTAATAAAGTGGCCGGTGAGTGTATATATATGATTTCATACCATATGGAATTAATGTTACATTCCTCTTGGCAAGATATCCGTTTTTTGCTGATTAGACTGCGGCGCAGAATCTAAGGCCGAGTTCACACGGCTTATTCATGGCGTAATTGCGGGATGGATTTCGCCCGCAATTACGCCGTGAGCTCCGGAGCGGGGGGGGGGGGGGGGATTCTTGTCTTTCATACCAAGGTTCCCTTCCAATTAACTAGCTGACATAGAGAAGTGGGCTTATACCAAAGTTAAGAAATTGTTGTATTGGGGGGGCGAGGGGGGGCATGTAGATGTATAAAAGTGTACCCAGGCTTAAGCCAGTTGGAGTTTTTTAAAAGCATGCAAACTAGATTGGTGTTGTTATCCTGTTTCTGTTTCTGATGCACTTGAGTGCTCACCCAGAATAACAGACTTGTACTGCAACTGTAGTTAAAGGGGTTTTCTAACAAAGCTCTTCACAGAATCACAGGAAGCTTCAGACTCACACTACCTGGTTAGGCTGTGGGGTGGTTCTATAGCAGTGATTAGCATATTTAGCTCCTCTATAACTAGCTGAGTATTAAAGTAGCATAAGTGCAGGGGATTTAATCTGTAGTAAACAAAGCAACAGAGCTTTAAGGAAAGAAAACAAGTGCTTATTAAAGGTAAACAATCTAATCTTGTTAGGGTATGTTCACACGACGTTTTGGATCCGTTTTTTTACCAGAAGAAAAACTGCCTCCAAACTGCATCCAAAAACGTATCCAAAAACGCAGCTGTGTATATATATATATATATATATATACATATACACACACATACGCACACACAATATACACTAGATAAAATGCAGGCAAAGAACTTGAGACTATTCACAAATGATACCATCCACAGAGGTTGTATTTTCAAAAGGTAGAATATTTTGTGTAATATATTAAATCGGCCCTTAGGCCCTTAGAGGTCTCATTTGATCTAGAAGAACTGTTTGAACTTTAGTAACCTAATGACCTACATTTTCACTTACAGTGGAAAGTGGTTAGGTAGTAGTGTAAGAGGAAACCCAATAGGGGGAGCTAACAGCATTTTACATGTGTTTCAGAAGAAGCCCAATAGAGGGAGCTAACAGCATTTTACATGTGTTTCAGAGGAAGCCCAATAGAAGGAGCTAACAGCATATTACATGTGTCCCAGAGGAAGCCCAATAGAGGGAGCTAACAGCATTTTACATGTGTTTAATCTTATAAATCCCTTTATATATATATATATATATATATATATATATATATATATATATAATATATAATGATATAAAAGCAGTTTTTTAGTATAGTATGGGTGTTTATAGAAATTATAGAAGTTTTTAATACTAAATGTTTTAGATAAATAGTTTATTATGGAATGTTTAGTGGTTTTAGTATTATACTCTAGATATCTGATCCTTAGAAACACAACCGTATTTTGCTGACTAGACTGGGGCGCAGAATCTAAGGCCGAGTTCACACGGCTTAGTCATGGCGTAATTGCGGGATGGATTTCGCCCGCAATTATGCCGTGTGCTCTGGAGCGGGGGTGGGGGGAATGGCAGCTCGCCGGCCCCATAGACATTCATTATCCACAGCGCGTATACCGCCGTGAATAATTGACATGTCACTTTCTCCCTGCTCGCCGTATTTCACGAGCGGGGAGAGGAGATGGAAAACATAGTTCTCTTTAGAATAATACTAAAACCACTCAACATCCTATAATAAACTATCTAAAACATTTATAAATGTATTATTAAAAACTTCTATAATTTATATAAACACCCATTCTATACTAAAAAAATTCTTTCATATCATTCAATATATATAAAAAGTGATTTATAAGATTAAACACATGTAAAATGCTGTTATAGCGCCCTCTATTGGGCTTCCGCTTATACTACTACCTAACCACTTTCCACTGTAAGTGAAAATGTAGGTGATTAGGTTACTAAAGTTCAAACAGTTCTTCTAGATCAAATGATACCTCCAGGGCCCGATTTAGTTTATTACACTTAAAATTTTAATCCAAAGCGCATCCAAAACGTACCCAAAACTATGTTTTGCTTTTGGATCCGTTTTTCATTGTTTCCTATGGGGAATTTACTTGCGTAAAGCGCAAGTAGAATTGACATGTCAATTCTTAAAACGGATCCGAAAAACACATCGAAAAGACGCAACTAAACACGCAGCAGCGATCACTCGTCTGAACGGAGATGCGTGTTTTACATTGAAACCAATGTAAATCAAACTGCACATTATTAGATACATTTTTGGATCTGTTTTGGGTCCAAAAAAACGGATCCAAAAGCGGATCTGAAAAGCGTCATGTGAACATACCCATAGAGATAAGGACTCTGCTCTGTCCAACCATAGGGATGTCACTTCCTGCTCTCTGTCTAGTCAGGACCAGTGATATGAATGGTAACCTAGAGACACTTGTATGCACTCAGACCAGATAAAATCTCTTATCCTGACCTGGTAAAATATCAAAATAACAATGTATTAAGTAAAAGTATTTATTTACATTCCCCTTCATGTTGAAAGTTAATCATTGTAGTGAGAAAAACCCCTTTAAGTATTCTGTTTTGTTATGCCGATCGAATATTATTGATTTTTTTTTCTTTTATTAAACTTGTCTTCACTTAGGTCAACAATGTGAGCTTCTCAATTCAAAACGTTTCCCGCAATACAGATTGACTCAGCAATAACAAGTCAAGGACATTGCCAGACATAGAATGTCAAACTGCACTAGGAGGGCCAGAATAGGGCAATACTGAATAGCAGGCTAGGAGTATGAACTCCAGGAACAGAAATATTATCCAAGTTTGTTGCGGGAGTAGCCAGGGGTCAGGATTAGGAGTAATACAAGTTCCAGGAGTGTTAACCATAGGTGAAAGCAGCAGTGTTGTGAGTAATAGGATCAGGATAATTATTATAAGCTCTACGCATAGTGTCCAACAGACAAGGTTTGAAAGGAGAAAGGACCAGAAAAAGTAGTACAAATTCCAGACATGGTATCTGGAGGACAAGACTGAAGCTTAGTCAGCAATAGCCAGGAGTAAGGACCAGGAGAAGATCTACAAGTACCAGCAGAGTGCCTAACATGCAAGGTAGGAGAAAACAATTTATATAATATAAAACAACAATTATAATGCTGCCCTTTATATGCAAAAAGAACAACTGCTATATTACTACCATCAATGTACAATATGTTCAAGAATATGTTCAAGGCGGTGTGAATATCCATCTGGCTGAAAATCTGCTGAGTGTGGACTACTGGGCAGATTTTCTATAATACTGCCCCATATGTACAAGAATATAACTACTATAATACTGCCCCTTATATACAAGAATATAACTACTATAAAATACTGCTCCTATGTACAAGAATATAACTACTATAATACTGTCCTTTATGTATAATAATTTAACGATTATAAAACTGCCATATGTGTACAAGAATATAACTACTATAATACTGCCCCATATGTAAAAGAATATAACTATTATAATACTGCTCCTTATGTACAAGAATATAACTACTATAAAATACTGCCCCCTATGTACAAGAATATAACTACTATAATACTGTCCTTTATGTACAATAATATAACTACTTTAATACTGCTTCCTATATATAAAAATAACTACTATAATACTGCCCCCTATGTACAAGAATATAACTACTATAATACTGCCCCATATGTACAAGAATATAACTATTATAATACTGCCCCTAATATACAAGAATATAACTACTATAAAATATGTACAAGAATATAACTACTATAATACTCTCCTTTATGTACAAGAATATAACTACTTTAATACTGCTTCCAATATATAAGAATATAACTACTATAATACTGCCCTCTATGTACAAGAATATAACTACTATAATACTGCCCCCTAAATACAAGAATATAACTACAATAATACTGCCCCCTATGTACAAGAATATAACTACTATAATACTGCCTTCTTTACACAACAATATAAGTACTATAATACTGCTCCCTATGTATAATAATATAACTACTATAAAACGTATCCATATGAACAAGAACATAGCTTCTATATTCCTGCCACCTATGTATGGGAAAATAACTACTATAATTAGAGATGGGCGAATTTCTCAAAAATTCGATTTCCGACAATATTAGTTTCGGTCCGAATTACTTCGGGACGAATCGCGTTAAAAAACAGCTATTTCCAGACTGCACAGAGCCTGCAAGGTGCTGTAGAACGTTGTGCCATGCTTAAATATGCAGAGGGATCTTGCTTTGGTTTTCATACAATGTTGTGTTTTAGTATGACACGCACAGGACTGCCGCTGCTCTTAGAATCGCTTCACTATAGAAGTCCCTGGGCACTTAACAGGGCAAAACTGACCAAAAAACTGAAGCGGGAATGTAGCCTGATAAAGTCATGGCAGCGACACCTGGAAAAAAACAAGCTGAGGGCTCAGGTGGCAACATCAGTGACAGAGTGTGGAGGTGACCACAGCAGCATGAGGTCAGAGAGTGGCACAATGACATTCTGGAGGTGGCAAAAACAGGAGTAGGCCACAGAGTGGCACAATGACACAGTGTGGAGGGCACGGCAGCAGCCACAGCAGCAGCATGAGGTCAGACAGTGGCACAATGACATTCTGGAGGTGGCAAAACCAGTAGTAGGGCACAGAGTGGCACAATGACACAGTGTGTAGGTCACAGCAGCAGCCACAGCAGCAGCATGAGGTCAGACAGTGGCACAATGACAGAGAGTGTAGGTCACGGCAGCAGCCACAGCAGCAGCATGAGGTCAGACAGTGGCACAATGACATTCTGGAGGTGGCAAAAACAGGAGTAGGCCACAGAGTGGCACAATGACAGAGAGTGGAGGTGACGGCAGCAGCAGCATGAGGTCAGGGAGAGGCACAATGACAGAGTGTGGAGGTGACCGCAGCAGCAACAACAGCAGCAGCAGCATGAGGTCAGAGACTGGCGGTGTGGAGGTGGGTGGCAATACCAGTCCCTGGTAAAGATGGTTGGTGGCAGATGGAGAAACTGTCAGCAGATGTGTGGCATCAGACGGGTGGCGGCATCAGAATAGTGGCTGAGGCAGGTAGTTTGAACCCAGACTCATTTCTCAAAGTTTTGGTGAGGCGTCATGGCTGATGTAATCTGACGCCTAAGGCATTGGTGTGTGGAAATTCTGGCCGATCCACGCCTGATTCATCTTGACAAAGGTCAGTCGTTCCACATTTCCCGTGAACAAGCGGGTTCTCCTTGGGGTAACGATGGCCCCCGCCGCACTGAACACCCGCTCTGATGCCACACTACTGGCCGGGCAGGACAACTTCTCCACTGCAAACTCGGCAAGTTGCTGCCACACATTCTGTTTGGCTGCCCAGTAGTCCAGCGGATCTTCTATGTGGGGTGGCAGAGTGCTGCCCAAGAAGGCGACCACCTGTTGGTTCAGGGACTGCTCCAGGTCCTGCTGCTGCTGCTGGCGACTGCCCTCCTCACTAGGCGGGTGAAGGAAGCTGCTCATCAGTGCTCCAGACTTAGGTTGCTGCTGATGGAGCTGTTACTGCTCCTCCTACCCCCCCCCCCCCAGCAGCTGCGGCAGTAGTACGTGAGCGCTGAGGAACCCCCCGGTCAGACCTGTCAGAGGAGGGACGATGCTGCACATAGGCAGCGGCCAACTGACTACGGAGGATTTCTCTAAAGTATTTGACTTTGTCCTCCCTCTCAGCAGCTGGTAAAAAGGCTCCCATTTGGACCGGTAGCGAGGGTCCAATAGGGTGGAGAGCCAGAAGTCATCCCTCTGCCGGATGGTGACTATTCGGCTGTCACTAGCCAGGCAAATCAGCATGCTGCGGGCCATCTGCACAAGTGACTCCGAGGGGCTCCCTGCCTCCATCTCCTCTGGATACTGCCACGGTGCTTGCGGGTCATGTGCCTCGTCTTCCTCCTCTCACTCACCTCCTCCAGCTGCTCCTGCTCCTCCTCTCTTGTCTCCTGGGTAGAAAATCCACTCATTTCACCAGACAATGCTTCTGCTCCAATGTCCTGCTCCTCCTCCAGTTCAGTCCCCACCGGACGCATGTGGCCGCGAGATGTAGTCGCAATATATCCAGTCCCCTGCCCAGACAGATTTTTCAGCATCTGTTCCAGGACATGAAGCAGTGGAATGACGTTATTCATCCCGTAGTCCTGGCGACTGACAAATAACGTCGCCTCCTCAAATGGCCTCAGCAAACGGCAGGTGTCACGCATGAGCTGCCACTGGCTGACATCAATGTTACACAGGGGAGTACTCCTGTCCGCCTGGATCATCAAAAAATCGTTAATGGCCTTTCTTTGTTCATACAGTCGGTCCAACATGTGCAGGCGGGAATTCCAACGGGTGGAAACATTGCATATCAGAGTGTGTTGGGGGAGGCCATTCTGCCGCTGCAACTCGAGGAGGGTGTTCCTGGCTTTGTAGGAACGGATGAAGTTTCCTGGCCATTTTCAGAATCTTCTGAAGATAGGTGGCTTCAGGAACCTTTTCACAACCAGATTGAACACGTGCGCCATGCAGGGCGCATGGACCATCCCTCCTCGGTGCAGCGCGGACACCATGTTCCTCCCATTGTCCGTCACCATGGTTCCGATTTGCAGTTGGCGCGGAGAAAGCCACACATCGATTTCTTGCTGCATGACGCGGAGCAGTTCCTCCCCTGTGTGACTTAGTTCGCCGAGGCAAGCCAGGTGTAGAACTGCGTGACACCGCTGTGCCCTACACATGTGGTATGATGGAGCAGCACTTGTGGAGGCTGAGATGGTGGTGGTGGTGGAGGAGGAGGAGGCGGACATTGGCGCAGAAGCAGCAGTTTGACAACGTGGAGGAGAAAGCGGCGTCTCCTGTCCAAGTTGTTGGTGTGCCTGGGCAGGAAGCACATTCACCCAGTGGACCGTAAAGGACATGCACTGGCCCTGACCGTAGTTACAGCTCCAGACGTCCGCGCTGCCGTGCACCTTGGAACAAACCGATAAGCTCAAGGACTGGCCCACCTTCTGTTCTACATATTTGTGAAGGGCTGGTACTGCCTTTTTGGAAAAGAAATTATGGCTTGGAACTCTCCATCTCGGCTCGGCACAAGCCATTAGTTCTCTGAACGGTGCAGAGTCCACCATTTGGAAAGGGAGGGACTGCAGTACCAACAACTTGGACAGGAGCACGGTCAGCTTCTGCACCTTAGGATGGTTGGACGCATACTGTTGTCTCTTTGCAATCGCCTCATTGAACGACTGCTGGCACCATGAGTAGCGAGGAGCAGGAGCATCTGGACCGGGAGATGATGGCAAAGAGAAACAGCTCCCTTCTGCAGAGGTGGTGGAGCCTTGATTGGCTGCAATGGCATGCGTGCCACTGGGCGCTGCTGCGGCGGCAAGATGGACCACAACATCTAAGCCACGTTTCTCCCAGGCTACCCGATGGTGACGCTGCATGTGTTGACGCAGGGCCGTGGTGCCAACCTTCGCTCCCTGGCCACGCTTCACTTTCTGCCCACAGATTCTACATATACCCATATTCGGCTCCTCCGGTGTCTTAGCAAAGAACTGCCACACCGCCGAGTATCTGATTTTACCGCCAACGCTCCGCACTGAGTGACTACTACCGCCGCTGCCTCGCTGAGCCCCTGTGCCACTACTTTCTTGGACCTGCGAAGCAGGTTTTTTACCCCGTGGCCGCTTGGCTCCTGACCTCACACTGCTACTACCCTGCTGACTCACGGCCAAACAACCCACTTGCTGGCTGCGCTGCTGCCTGACGCGCAAGCTGACACCCTCTTCTCCTGACGATGATGAAGCCCTTGTCTCACCCAGCTCCCAAGTGCGGTCGGTTACATCATCATCTATTTGTGTTTCATCGTCACTGCTGTCCTCATCACCGGTCTTGGTATGCAGAGGCTGATCCCTCACAACATGACCTCCCATGCAACTCTCCACATCTATACTTTCCCACCTACTGCAAGAAGCACCGAGTGACCCCTGCTGCGACGTCCCCTTGCTGTGCTGCGACCTGGGCCTGCTCCAAGAATGTTTGTGCCTCTGCCACTTGCAGGTGAAGAGCCTGCCACCTCTCTGTCTGACATACTGTTTGTTCTAAAATGTACAGACACTGTTTGATGAAGATATCTTTATATGATAAATACACACCCTGTATTTGACTCCAAATGAACCCATTCAGAAGCTTGGATAACCCTTGGATATAAATTGCGCTCCACAAATGGGCAGGAAAAATTGACTTGTATGTGCCGTTTAAAAACACTGTGTATTTTACTGAATATAAAAGCACAAACAGGCTTAATTAACCTTCGGATATGAATTATGCTACAGAATTTCTTCTTTGGCGGTGAAAAACATTTCTTTTACTGAGTAAAATACTTAGTTAACCCTTGGATGTAAATTGCGCAAAAGAAATGTGCTGCCAACAATTACCAGCTTTGTAGCGTGTTAAAACGGCATGTATTTTACGGAACTCAACAACAGAAAAACTCGTAATTAACCTTCGGATATGAATTATGCAACAGGCAAAATTTCTTCTTTGGCGGTGCAAAAGAACGTTTCTTTTAGTGACCACAACAGCAGAACAACGCTTAATTAACCCCTGGATGTAAATTGCGCAAAAGAAATGAGCAACCAAAAATTAAGTAGCATTTGGATTGTAATAACGCTGTTTCTTTAACTGAATACAACAGCAACAGGCTTAGATAACCCTTGGATATTCAATGTGCTCAAGAACTGAGCAGATAGCATTAAAATGTATATGCAGCTGAATTGGACACACACTGGACTTCAGTTCCAATGCCCCACAAAATCAGAATTAGAACGTAAGAGAAGCAGTCTCTGAGACAAGCTGTGACACCCCCAAAAATCGCTGTATAAAAGTGAGTTCTTTAGTATAGGCTATGTTCACACGGCTTAACTGCGGGGCGTAATTTCGCCCCGCAATTACGCCGTGTGGACGGGGGCGGGGCGGGAGCAGGGGGAGTGAGTGGGGGGCCGGCACTTCGCCGGCCCATAGACAATCACTGCTAGCGGCGCGTATACGACGCTAGAAAATGACATGTCAATTATCTCCCCGCCCAGTGGCTTCGCCGGGCGGGGAGAGGAGACGTAATCCATAGTTCTCTATGAGAACTGTGAATTACCGTAATGAATGGGCCGTTTTCGGACCGTAATTGGCGCACTTCGGTGCGTAATTACGGACCGAAATACGGCCCATTTTAAGCCGTGTGAACATGGCCTTAGATATCATAAGCAGCAGCGGCAGCACCTTCCCTACACAGCACAGAGAGAGGAGTGTGC
This sequence comes from Phyllomedusa bahiana, assembly GCA_025379985.1. Taxonomy (NCBI): domain Eukaryota; kingdom Metazoa; phylum Chordata; class Amphibia; order Anura; family Hylidae; genus Phyllomedusa; species Phyllomedusa bahiana. The sequence continues at coordinate 152,887 of JAODAL010000889.1, forward strand.
TGCCAGCGTCACGCCCGGACTTATAGGGCATGTCCCCACGGCACGGGTTTTCGGACGGTTTTTGAGACCGCCTGAAAAACCGGCCGAAAATGAGCACAATTGTGCTCTATGGAAAACCCGTGCAGCAGTCCCCACTGCACGGGTTTTCCGCCCGACAGTTCTGCCGCCGGCGGTACGGCGGCAAAACATTGAACATGTTCATTCTTCCGTCCGGTTTCCGGACGGAAACTGAACAACTTAATGGGAGGGGGGAGGGCTCTTCTCTGCTCATCGCGGAGAAAAGCCACCCCCCCCCCTGCGGCTGTGGGGACGGCCGCAAAACCGGTAGGTAGGATAAATAAAATATAACAATCCTAGTAGTGATTTTTATATTTTACAGTGCCCACCATGCAGTATAAGTAACATATTAACTCTACTCTGAGGATTTACACGATTACAGTGATACCAAACTTTTATGGATTCTGTATGTTTTACTACTTTTATACAATAAAAACACTTTTCAAAAGAAAATTCTTGTTTGCATTGATATATTCTGAGAGTCGTAACTTTTTATTTTTCTGTTGTGAGCGCTTTCTTGTGGGATGATTTGACGTTTTCATTGGTAATACTTTGGGGTTTATATGACTTTTTGATAGCTTTTTATTCAATTTTTTTGTGAAGCGGAATGAACAGAAACTTCAATTCTGGCGTTTGTTTTTTTAAAATTTATTTTACAGCAAATCTTGTGCCTGTGAGATAATGTGATAGTTTTCAAGCATGTTTCATTATAGACGTGGCAATACCAAATATGTGTACTTTTTTTATTATAATAATAATAATAATAATAATAATAATAATGATACGGGACTAGACTCTGCTACCACTTGACTTTAATAGTACATTGCAGTACATGACAGCGTGTGTGTTAATATATATATATATATATATATATATATATATATATATATATATATATATATACACACACACACAGTGATCCCTCACCTATCACAGGAGTTACGTTCCAGAGACACCCGCGATAGGTGAAAATCCGCGCAGTAGCGGCGTTATACTTATTTTATTATTTATATATATTTTAAGGCTTTATAAATCCTCCCCACTGTCCTATAAATCTTTCCCACACTCTGATTAATACTTTATATGCTCTTAATCAATCAGCCAAGCAGTGCCCATTATACAGAGCACATTGCTGTGGTTGGTCGCTTTCCATTCCGTGCCACAAGATCGCGCAATATAGCGAAAACTCTGCACTACAGAATTAGATCCAGATAGGTATACTTTTCTAAAAAATCCACGATACAATGAAGCCGCAATAAGTGAACCGCGATATAGTGAGGGACGACTGTATATGTCTTTAGCCGTGGGATCAGGACCCCATCTGCATATAACAGCTGGCTCCCACTGCAGATGGTGAGGGCTCAGCTCCTGACTTGTATCACGGCACTGCCATACCAGTATGCCACAGAACACTATGCACCTTCCCATTGCGCAGATACTCCCCGCCCTGTGGCGACCCCCCAGCTCTTAATAAAGATGGTGCTCTGGGTGGTGGCCCACCTCGACCACCACTAGAAATGGTACGGCACTGTTCTAATGTTAAGGATCACCTTTGAGATTATAAAAAAAAAAGTTGCTTTTTTGGGAAAATCTGCTCTGCTCCTAGTCCATTGGCTGTTGTGTTACAACGAAACCTAACTGATGTGACACAATGAAGCACCTTGTTCGCTGACAGCAGCACATGTTTTGAACACCATTAGGAACTGAAAACAATGTACGGTATACAGTATTAGAATGCGGCATCACTTTGCATTTTGTGATAACAGTATTAGAATACGGCATTACTTTATATTTTGTGATATTTAACCATTGTTTTATGAACATCGCTACAAAATTGCATTGTCTGATGCCTATGTCACCCTTGTTCCTAATAATTTCCCCAGTCTAATTGATTCTATTTGTGCATTTTGGGTGATATCTACTGTTAGACATTCATACTTTATATTCCATTTCTCACGTTTTGATATCCTTGTCACTAAGACAAAAGACTGCTATTTATAGCCTTGTGCCAATAACTCCAAGTGGCATGTGTCACTCCAGCATGACAAGGTAATAGTTATAGCTCCCCTGATTCCTCCCAGCACTATGTATATTCATTGCTAGACAGGTATTATATATATCACATGAGCTTCTATGAAGAAATATGAATATGCACAGTTTTATGAAAAGCAACATGAGAATTTACTATGGCCAAACCTTTGTCTTTTGTAGAAGTTCTAGTTTTTTTTCCTTACGAATTGCCTGTGGCAAGGTTTTAACTCATATGTAACCATTTGAAACACAATAGACAAGACCTTTTTGTTTTACTATATAATACACTGGACAATACTGCCTCTTATAGGTAAGAATACTTAGTCACTATTTTAATAATGCCTCTGATGAACAAGAATTTACTTGCTATAATACTGCCCCATATATAGAAGGATATACTATAATACTGCCCATTATGCAGTACAATATAACTGCTATAATACAAGCCATATGTGAAAAACTATAACCATTATAATACTGCCCTGTATGTACAAGAATATACTTACTGTAATACTGCCCTCTAAAAGCATAGAACTAGTACAATACTGCCCCCATGTAATAGAAAATGACTACTATAGTACTGTCCCTATATACAAGAATATAACTGCTATAATACTGCTCCCCATGTATAAGAATATAACTACTATAATACTGCTCCCCATGTGCAAGAATATAACTACTATACTTCCCACATGTACAAGAATATAACTACGATAATACTGCTCCCCATGTACAAAAATATAACAATTATAATACTACTCCCCATGCACAAGAAAATAACTACTATAATACTGCTCATATGTACAAGAATATAACTGCAAAAATACTGCCCCATATGTACAGTACAAAAATGTAACTGCAATAATGCTGACCACATGTACAAGAGTAAAACTACTATAATACTGCTCCCTATTTACAATAATATAACTATTATAATACTGCTCCTTACGCATAAGAATATAACCACTATAATGCTGCCCTCTATATACAAGAATATAACTATTATAATACTGCCCCTATGTACAAGAATATAACTACTATAATACTGCTCCCTATTTATAAGAATATAGCTACTATAATACTGCTCCCTATTTACAAGAATATATCTACTATAATCCTGCCCCTATGTACAAGAATATAACTACTATAATACTGCCCCCTATTTACAAGAATATAGCTACTATACTACTACCTAGAATATAATGCACCACATTTCACATAATGTAATGTATTGTTTGTATGGAAACTCCTTAGTCTACATGACAGTTTCTGAGGCTAATAGGTTTGAATGGGATTTACATATCAATTCACTTATGTTATCATTTGGAAAATGACCTCTAAATATCAGCCTTTTACTTATCTATGGTAACTAAAGGAGAACCTTGTGCTCTTGGACGACTGACATTTTTGGATACTCTTATGTCATGTCAATCCTATACAGGATAGGGATGAATAACTGATAAATAACCATAGACTGCTCCCAACCCTCTTGGTGCATCATGTACCCTTTTATACTCTTACAAACAAGTGATTTCTGCTTCTGATTTTAAGCCTGGATTAGGGCTGACCTAAATTTTCCTGGCACACAAAAGGCAAGAGATACATTTAAGTCTTGCATTAGATTGTCTGGTCCTCTAGGGCTCCTACAATTCTTTCTCTTCCACATATAAAGTGCCGGTTTATTGCAGAAACTAAAGGCCAGATCACTTCAGAATTGTAGACAACTTGCACCAGGGCATCAGTGTCCTCTATAGGCAGTCAGCAGTTTCATTTTGTACGACATCTTCCCTTCAAGATAAAGATCATTTTTGAAGGTGCTTTAAACTTCCTTACTTGTTGAAGGCTTCTTGAGAGCCCAGCACAGCAAATTAATCTAGAAATGCTGGGACACATTACCAGGAAACGTCTTTTTTCTCAAATGGCCCTTAAGGCCAAGTTCACATCTGCTTTGGAGGTTCTGTTCGGAGCCTCCATTGCAGATTCTGTCAAAAAAATAATAATAGTAATGTGACTTTAAAAAAAAAAAAAAAAACCTCTCTGGTGGAGTCTATGTGGGAATGAATGGCAGTCTTTGGGTATGTTCACATGATTAACTTGCGCAGTATCAGAGGGACGCGCATCCCTCTGATGTTCTCACTGACATTCATTCTCGCCATCTTCGCATTTTGTGCGCTGGGGGAAAGAACAGTTAACTATAGCTCTCAATGAGAGCTATGAATTACTGTACTGTCGGCCCGTACTTTGGGTGTATTGAAGCGTAATTACGCACCGAAGTACGGCCTGACATTACGCCGTGTGAACATACCCTTAAAAGGAATCTATCGTCAATTTTGTTTTTCTATATTAGTTTTTTAAAATTATTTTTACACCATTTACATTTCACACGTAATAGCCTTCTAACAATATATACATTATATATGTGTATTTTTTGTGTGTAATGTATGCACAATCATTTTTTTTTCCTTTTTCAACGAGCTTTATTGAAAGCATCCAATATTAACAAAAACATACATTTATGAAAACGTTAAAATGTAATACAACTTACATAGAACAAATCTCTTTTTCCCTTCTGAGATCCAATAGTAAACTACAGAACAGGTATTAAGATATTAAAAAATTAGCTTATAGAGCAGATACAAAAGAAAAGATCAACTCTTTCCGTATATACCTTCTTAAGGCCTCGTTCACACGGCTTATTTCAGAACGTATTTACAACGGATTTCCGATGTAAATACGTTCTGAATTTCAGTTGAAAATCAGTTGCAAATAAGTGTCACTAAGTGAAGCACGTATTTGTAACTGATTTCCCGACGGATTCACCATCTACAATCATTGTAGGTGGTGAATCCGTCCGGAAATAATTGACATGTCAATTGTTTTTCCGTCCGGATTGCCGTCGTCAACCCGCGGCGGCAATCCGGAACGGAATTGTGCGTCGTGTGAACGACGAGCCGTATTTTCTATTGAAATCAATAAAAATAGGCTGTGACTTATTTCGGACGGATTTGCCGACGGATTGACGATCGTCAATCCGTCGGCAAATCCGTCCGAAATAAGCCGTGTGAACGAGGCCTAACTCTCACAAAAGCAAGGTCTGGTAGGAGAGCAGCAGGAAACATACATGTTTATGGTGTTCTATCTTTACAAGTTATAGCAACTAGAACAAGTGTTTAGAGAAAGAGAACAAACAAAGAACTCAAGTCAACACACCTTTCAAATATTCTCTAACATGATCCTAAACTGTGGCGCCTGGGCAACATTAATAAGATACTTGGGAAAGGGTAACTCCATTCAACCTTAGGGCCAGGGGGAAGAGAAGAGGCCGGGAGCAGATGGGGTGTGTAACGTGAGGATCAACTCGTCAAACTATAATCAGGAGAAGCTATAAAGGCCAACCATTCGCCCCACATCCCATAGAATCTGTCTAGGGTATGTTCAGCCTCTGCCCTCAGCTCCTCCATTCGTTAAATATGAAAGATTTCCCTAAACCACTCAGTAATGGAAGGGACCTGTGTGGTTCTCCATTTCCTAGGGATCAATAATCTGGCCGCTGCTAACAGGAATAGTATTAACCCACCCTTCAGAGTACGAATCGGCATAGGCAACATTGAGAGAAGGAGGACCTTGGGGTCATTTTGCAGCAAAATACCCGGGATTTTTTCTATGAGCTCAATAACCCCTTTCCAAAATGGCTGAAGTTCCCCACATCCCCACCAGACATGTGACATGGTACCCCTCTCCCTCTCACATCTCCAGCAAGTAGCAGGTACCGTTGGTACAGTGAGTGTAGCAAAGTTGGGACCCGGTACCATCTGGAAAGGATTTTATAATTAAGTTCCTGAACTCGACTGGCGATTGAGGTCCTGCACAATCTTTTTTTTATTAAACATTTATTTATTTATTTCTGCACTTTTAAGTGTTTTTCCTTCTTTATTTTAAATCCTATTAAGGGATGACCATTAAACACTTTTTTTTACACTTCATAATATAGTAGCCCTGACCGTAGGCTTACAGAAAGCCCTGTGGCTACTCTAGGTGACCAGGGCTGACTTTATAGATATTCCCTAAGTTTCATCGGGTCACTGGGAATTCTGGTGACCCAATGGAGCAGTCATGGAACGTGGCAATCAATCTATTAAACGTCAGGGATCTAAGGCTGCTTCCAGTAACTGCCGCTCACAGAGACTGCTCTAGTAATGGACCTGTTAACTACAGCACCGTTCCTAAAGCAATTGCGGCGTTGGGAACCGCAAACCCCCTCCATTGGTAGCGACATTTTAGCAACCAATCACAGCTCAGCTTTAATTTCATATAATGTTCTGAAAGATAAAAGCTGAGTTCTGATTGGTTACTATGGACAACAGAGACAGTTTTCATAAATAAGGCCCTTAGTGTTTAGGACTTATGGGCTGTAGTGTGCAGCAGCGCCCCATACTGCAAGGTGTGGTTTCCTGGTTGTCGACTTCCAGAAGGAGGTATCAGCATCAGTGTGGCCAATGGTTGCATGACTGGGACAAGGTATTCTGGTGCCCTAAGCAAATAAGGCATATATTGCCCCTCAGTGGAAAGTTCAGCCCACTCCATACCTCCTTGCATCCTTTTCCTGGCTGGGATGAAGTGGCGCCTTAGTGGAGTCTGGTCTGGGATCTGAGTTAAAGGGGTTTTCTATCTACAATGATTATCTTTCAACATATAAGGATGGTAAATGAAGACTATTATCAAATACATTGCTGATTTTATGTGGCTTTGTTGAGGAGATAAGTGCACACAAGTTTCTTTTGATTACAGACCATCTCTCTCTCCTCTCTCTTATCTGATTGTTGGAGGCTGATTTCCTGACCATTGTGAGTTACTCACTGCTGTATATAATCTCTAGGAATGGAGCTTTGTTAAAGATGGGGAAATTCCTTAGAGCTCTGTAGTATGGATACCGATCACTGCTGTAAAACCACCCACCGTCTGACCAGTAAGTATGAGTCTGAAGTCTGGCTATGACTCTGTGAAACTGTAAGGTGAGAAAACCCTTTTAATATTGCAGGCTAATTTCAAAATGTATTCAAATATGACCCTAAAACCAGGTTAAAAACCCAGACCAGACCCTACAATTATTCTGGAACCTAGACCAAACATCAAGTCAGATTACAGGTAAGACCATTTACTCATTGCATCTTGTCCTCGTTACCTTAAAGGTATATAGCTTTAAATATGTAGGGAACACTAAATTAAGACATTTTCCAAATACATTGCTTTGTTCATCTTTTTTTGTTAAGGCGCTACAACTGATTTTATCACCTTCCTGGCTCTATTTGGTTCCCCCAGTGACCGACCTGTTTACTCCTTTTCCCCTGCTGTTTGTTCTATGTGATAGCAGGGAGTGACGTCATCACACAGGTCTGGCAGCCAGAGTGAGAGGTTGTGTGTTAGCTGAACATTCAGAAAAAAGCTAGTAATTACTGCTGTTTACTTTAGATAAATCTCCTGCTAGCAGTTTCAGAGAAGCTTCTAAGCTAATCTAAACTAATTAGCAGACTGAAAACACAGAGTTGAATACATGGAGTGAATGCAAGGAGCTCGTATACTAATTATAGACAGTCTGACCAAGAAGTGACAGGAGGCATCTATGAAACTCTGAGGGGAGACAACCCGTTTAATGCACTTCTGGCACTAGGGGCCACATGTATGAAAACTGTCTAGGTCTAAAACTCACTTTGTTGCCACATAGTGACCAATTAATGTGCCTCTCTCATTTTTCCACAGCACTATATGAAATGAAAGGGGTACTCTGGTTGGTTGCTATGTTTTAGACCTAGACAGTTTTCATACCTGTGGCCCTAGGTTCTTATGTGGCCCAGCAGCTCGGAGGTGATATGGAGTGAGGAGCAGTTAGTGATGGTGGTTTATGGTATCTACTGAATATGATTTGATTCACTTACTCAAATCAAATCCAATAAATAGAGGCCAGTGCTACACTCACACACAATATATACACTATACACACAGCATGCACTAAACAGAATACATACACTATACACAGTAAAAAACTACAGAAACATCACTGATTGTCTGCCTGGGCAATCAGTGATATTTCTTTCTGATGACTGCCAGGGCCAGCCTCTTAAGAGCTGCATTCAGATCTTGTGAATGGTTCCCTCGATCTCACCCATGGCTTTTCTCCTTTCCAATCTTCTGCTTTTTGCATTTTGTTGGACAAGCAAACATTACATGGAATCATTACATACAGATGGGAGTAAGATTTAGAGAGAAAGCGGAGAGCTTTTTTTTCACTACGTTTAAAGCAGACAAAGTGTAATGAATACTGCTATTTTAGGTGGATGGCTTCAAGAAAGAAATCGAGCAGAGTGTGTATGCACATGTCCCAGTATGTATATGTGTTTATAAATATGTATGTTTGTGTCAGTGTGTATATGTGCTTATAAATGTGTGTCACAGTGTGTATATGTGTTTATAAATATGTATGTGTGTGTCAGTGTGTATGTGTTTATAAATATGTATGTGTGTGTCAGTGTGTATATGTGTTTATAAATATGTATGTGTGTGTCAGTGTGTATATGTGTTTATAAATATGTGTGTCACAGTGTGTATATGTGTTTATAAATATGTGTGTGTCACAGTGTGTATGTGTGTTTATAAATATGTATGTGTGTGTCAGTGTGTATATGTGTTTATAAATATGTGTGTGTCACAGTGTGTATATGTGTTTATAAATATGTATGCGTGTGTCAGTGTGTATATGTGTTTATAAATATGTGTGTGTCACAGTGTGTATATGTGTTTATAAATATGCGTGTGACACAGTGTGTATATGTGTTTATAAATATGTGTGTATCACAGTGTGGATATGTGTTTATAAATATGTGTGTCACAGTGTGTATATGTGTTTATATTTGTGTGTGTCAGTGTGTATATGTTTATAAATATATATGTGTCACAATTTGTATATGTGTTTGTGAATATGTATCTGTGAGTGGGAGTCAAAGAGTGTAAATGTATGCATGTTTATTTGTATATCACAGTATTCTGAAAAAGGGCAAATGAGGTATGTGGTTGATGCTGGCCCCTGACTGCCTCATTGAGATGACATGGAAAATAACAGTCTTTGTAAATACACACAAATTTTTTACTCCAGAGTGGCACTGAAAGCTTAATATAATAATATAATAAAAATAGACTGGTACACACAGCTTACCAAACTCCAACAAGTGTCTGTCTCCTATATCAGATGTTTAGGATTCACAGTCTCTTTTCCTAACGGGCACTGCTCCAAGACACAATACTCACTACCATGCCACTGATGATCAAATCCTGTACCAGGAGTTTTCTAACCTCAGCTGTTTACCCAGCTCACAGTCTGAATTTACTACAGCTCTACATAATAATAATTTGGCCAAGCCAGTAGTCAGATGTTCTCTGCTAGTAACACTGTACCAGTGGCGTCTCGTCACACAGGCCAGAAACTTTCTGACTTTTCTCTCTCAACTCTTCACATTCTTCACTACTTATACACAGTCGCAGAAAGCACCTGATTTTTACGGGCATTGGAACCCAACCATGGAATGGTCACACAGCCCTACATTCACCAATCATGCTCCAGCAGGGGGCTTCTGATGCTAGTCTTGGCCCTACCTCAGCTCCTCAATGCACCTGGGGCGAAACTCTCTATTGCCTTGTTGACACAATAAGAATAATCCACTGCAAGGAAAAGCCGTCAGACTGCAGGGGGAGTTAGTGCAATGAAAGCATTTAACTATAATATATCAACTTGTAACAGCTTCTTCAGTGCTAAGGTTTTCCTCAATATGGAAGGTGTTTTGTCACTGCTGCATATTGTTAATAAGTTCATCTTAGTCTTATGCCTGTATGGACCAGGAAAGGAGGAGTTGGTGCAACAAAAGCATTTAACTACAATATATTTAACTACAATATATCACTTTGTAACAGTTTCCTTAGTGTCAATGTTTTCCTCAATACGGGAGATGTTTTCATTCCACCGCATAAGTCAATAGGTAAATTTAAATGTTATGTATGAACCAGGGAAGGTAGAGCAAATGGTCTCTCGGGAGTGAACGTTCCTTATTGATTCATACATATTTAGATACATTTATTTATAATTGCAATTAAATGACATGTTGTTATAATATGCACTACAATGTTTAGTTATTTTTGCAACTGGTCATTATATACAAATACACCTGTTCTGGATTGCGCAATGATGGGTAACCCAGCTGTCAGTCAAAGGTGTTCTTTGGTTCCAAAGTCAAGGGTCATAGCTTTGTTTTTATAGCAAGCTTTGTTGTTTAACTATCACTATACAAGTAAGAGCCAACTGGCTTGAAACGCGCCAGAGGATGGGAGGTTTTTGTTTTTAATATAGTATGAATTAAACTTTATTATTTTAAATTATCCTAGTGTTGGAATACAACCTTTAAGTTGCATCATTGAGAAAAATGTTTAGTTTTAATGCACCCCTCTGAAAGTTTGTGAGTCCCTGCTGTACAGTAAATTAACATACTTGTAGTGTGTGTTACGGTCTGGAGGTGGATCCACTGGACCACCGCAGGCGATGGCTTAAGCCCACACCAGGGAGTGGAATCTAAGTGGGACCCGGTATTCACCATAGCCCGCCGCAAAGCGGGATGGTCTTGCTGCGGCGGGTATCCACTAGGTCACTACCACTGGCGGGGCTTGCCTGTGGTGGCGGCCAAGGGTGCGAGGTACAGAAACGGCAGGCAGGCTCGTGGTCATGGACAGGCAGGAGGTCAGGACAGGCGGCTCTGGTTCGTAGACGGTAGACAAGCAGGAGGTCAGGGTAGGCGGCAAGGTTTGTAGACGGTAAAAGTAAGCAGAGAGTTGGTACACGGTAAGGCAAGACAGGAACGCTCTGGAACACTTTCACCATGGGAATATACACCAAGGATCCGGCGAGGGCCGGCAGGAAGTGGCCGGACTAAATAGGAGCAGTGCCCGGCAATGAACCAATTACCGGCGCACTGCCCCTTTAAATTCAAACTGCCGGCGCGTGCGCGCCCCTAGGGTCGGAGCTACACGCCGGGAGACGGAGCCAGACAGAGCAGGAGTGCGGCTGGGTAAGTGAACGCCGGAGGGGGCTGAGACACGGGCGGACCCCGAACCCGACGTGCGGGACGGGGCTCCGCCAGGAGCAGGGGCACGGGCGCGCCTGCGACCCGGGACAGTGGTCGCAGGGGCGTTCGTGACAGTGTGTGTGTTTATATGTATGTGTGTATGAGTATAGATCTTTCAGCATATAATAAGAATTGGTTCTGGCACAGCCATTGTGTGTTGAAATTATAACTCTGGAAATATGAAAGATGAAAGAAAATGAAGCAGATGGCTAATACAGATCAAGTACATCCTTCCATGGAATGGTTAACAAGGTCTGCTGGAAGTTGGAAATCACTTTCTATTTTGAGGAGAGGAGTTACTTAAAATCATGTACTTTATACAACAAATCAATGAAGACAAAATGAAAAACCTGGGCTTCACTCAAATATTAATATAACTTCTAGCACAAATGTGAAGCTAAAATCTATCCTTTAATCAGTATATTCTGAAATATACAACTACATTAACTAGTAAGTGATATATATATGTCATGTAGCCATACTGCTGAAAGAATCAAAGAACAAAGATTGGGGCTCCTACGATAGAAAACAACATAGGTAAAGACTAAAAAACTGAATATTAATTGCTAAAGGTCAACTCTCCCTGAGATACCCCTATCTAGCATGTGGAGAAACCACCCCGAAAAGGGTGTCTGCACTCAAACGACGGCTAGACCCTATTCTCACTACTGAGAATAACATGATGTAGTATAACCCAGCAGACAGAAAAAAACACATACACAGATATAGACATTGCTATATGGTCCACTTAGAAAAAAACAAAACAACGCTAACATATAGAGAGCCACATATACAGATGGCATGTATCACTACACAGCTAAATACAAAATAAACAACAACTGTTTGACTTCCAGCTGTTGTATATTTTGTATTTGGACGTGTAGCAATACTTAGCATCTGTATATATGGCTCTCTATATGTTAGGGTTGTTTTGTTTTTTTCAAAGTGGGCCATATAGCAATTTCTATATCTGTGTATCTGTAGTCAAACACTGTTGATCACTTGTGAAGTACAGGAAGGGGACTCCTGCTTGACTATAATGCAGCAGTTGCAGATGGAATAGAGATGCACCCATGTGAAGAAGTGCACTGAGAGACTTTTCGGACAGTTGCACTACAACATCCAACACAGCCCGGTCTATTTTACCATCACACTGCACACATGCATTTAGGGTGCTCCTACTTCTGGAAACTTACAAACTCAGGAAAAAGTTTCCTCCCTTGTAATATTTGGGTGCAGGACCTTGACCATGTGACTGTGATGTGAAAGATTCTGCACTCTTCCAGTTACAGTTTAGAACATAGTTAACAGAACACCTGGGAGACTCCCGGGACAGTTGCCAAATCTTCTTGAGCACCATTAATAGAAACATCCCGTTGCTATCCCTAACAGTCTCTCTGTAGCTAGCTGATGTGCTGAGTGCTAACATGACACTGTACTTTATAATGGAAGCGTGAGGTGCCATAAAAAGTTCTGCAGGTTGTATACCCCAAGATTGGCGCTGTCCTTACAATATGCAAGTCTAAAACAGAGATTGTCAAAGTAAAGAATTAACTAGTTGTCACAGAAGAAAACGATGGCATGGTGAAGATTGATAATATATGTGGAATAGAAATTCATATAGCAGTTCACAGCAAACCCGCTCCGTCCATGACCTGTCCCTTCAAACTTCTCTAATAGATTCACTACTGCAACGTGAACCTCTCAAATCTAGAAAATATCTTCTCTTCCTCTGAGCAGAATTTCTGTAATATACACCTTGGAAAGTGTCCAGTCTGGTGAATCAGCAATATCTGCTATTGAATGTACACACTAGATTTATTGATATGAAAATTCTCTAAGAACGTTCGTGTGCTGGGTGCTAATGCTCCTTTATAATGGGAGAGTGACCCTGTGTATATCTTGTACTGGTTCGGTCTTCTTCAGTCACATTCAAAACCAAATTCTGAAAACTGCTGGTTTCATGTTACCAATGAGTAGTGCAACAAGGGAGCACAGGTGATCAGGACTGGGACAAGGCATTTTGGTCCCCTAGGCAAATAGAAAAAAAAATCAAATGCTTCAAATGCTTGGACCTCACCTGATGCATGGCCTTTCCCACTTAGGTGGAATGAAAAAAAATTACAATTGTGCCATCTCTTTTAGGAGGTACAGTATAAATGACATGGTATCTATATTCTGCAGGTCAGTATGATTTTGATACATTTATTTCATTTTTATTTTTGGGGAAGCAATTTGGGGCCTACTATTTTTTTACTGCGTTCCCTGAGAGGAATAAATTTGGTTATATCTTAATAGAGCAAACTTTTACAAATGCGGTGAAATCAATTATGTTTTTTCTTTTTCTTATTTGTACAACGGGAAAAATTGGCATTTTTAACTTTTCATATTATTTTATATTCTTAAAAACATTTTACTTGTTATTTTAGTCCCCCTAAGGTACTTGATCACTAGGTGGGCGATCACTCATACACTATTTTTCAATTCTAATGTATTGCTGAATAGTGTGTAACTGCAGCTCTTCTAAACACCCGGCCTCTGGCCTGTGGTAGGGTGTAATAGGGGCAGTAAAAGGAAAGACCTAAGGACCTACATTAGGCTCCCAGATCACATGACTACTGGTCGCTACCATACAAAATTCACAGAAAAACAAAATAAATCATTTGGGAGTTTGTGAACAACAAAGTCACTGAAATTACACACCAAACTCTAAATCTAAAATATACCTTTTATTTCTTATCCAATAAAAACTATTTACTTAGACAAAAATACAAGTTTTTCATCACTGCTATATAATGCTAATAAATACAGAGATATCTGTCCCTCACACGTGTCCCTGTGTTTCCCTAATACAGGTTGGGTAATCGTCCTGAAAAGAACGGCCCCACGTCTGGAGGCTCGCCCTGTCAAATAGTCTGCATTATCCCTATCCAGATATCAGAAGAGTCTAATACCACATAGTTCACATGTATTTTTCAGGACGATGAAGTATAAGTCTATCAAAAACTGGTAAATTGGTTCTAGAGCCCAAAAATTTCAATCGAATACAAACCAAAAAAACATAGAAAATAAGCACACAAATGTTACAGATAAAGCAAGCTTTTGCTTAATCATAAGGAACAAATCAATATTAGTTAATACATTTTTTATGGGATAAGAGTATCTTCAGGGTCTGTTCTTGGCCCATGTTAGCCAAAATGACCAGCTTCAATCTACTCTCTTGTTAATGGATGCATTTTTACTGAATGTGTAAATGGACGCATATTTACCTTTTCCTGGACCAGTACTACAGGAGAATAGGCTGAAATGGAAGGGCATATGTCTTTCTTGTTAGCCTTATATGAGGGTGTTTTGACACAGTCAATTTGTTGGTGGTATTCAATATGTTCCCCTGGAGATCAGCGCCCCTGGCACTTTACCATCTAATTCATCCCCTTTTTTAATCCTAATTACTGAAAACTTATCCACCACTGCTGGCCAGCCGTTACCCACATCTTCTGAAACATGTTCAGTGATACCATATATAATCCAGTCAGTTGACTTGTACTTCTATTGACACAGCATGGGCAAATCCAATAACAAGGGGTCCTGAATCCTAAGGGCTTGTTCACACGGTGTTTTCATGTCAAGTCTTTCAAAGACGCAGCCGACAGGCAGGAGTGAAACACGCAGCGGGGATCTCTCATGTGAATGCCGCTGCGTGTTCCTCATAGCCCGAAGTGATAATCTCACTGCTAATTGTTTACATTCGGCTCTGGGTCCGTCCTGTCAGTTCCAGAGACGGATCTAAAAAGCGTAGATAATACGGAGTGAAAACGCCGTGTAAACAAGCCCTAAAGGGGATCTGTGGCCTCTCTTGACATATCTGTTAGTAATTGTATTTCCGATGAAATAATAATTCTGTAACATCTTCCCTTGGATCCTTGTGGTTCTAATGTTATTTCTCCTAGAATTTTATTAATAAATTGTCAGCTGCATCTGCCTAGGCCCTAGGCACACAATGATGCTAGCGTCTGCTCCTGTGTACATACAGTGAACAACAGGTATATAAACTTCATGGGAGCACAACATAACATAATACATTACATACAAAGGCAGCACTAGTCAGACACCTTCCTAGAGCGATAAACCCACACTTGGAAGTAATATACACACAATTTTAGGTAAGGCGATGATCTGACATTTATCCCCCTTTCACTACATATCTTGAGTAGACCTTTAATTAAACTGACCGAAAGCTCTGCATATCTAAGAACCAACCTGACGTTTTAGACACATTCATATGAATGAATGCAAAATTCCAAGGAGGATGGAGTAGATTGATGGGCTCGGCCATACATCTGTAACTGGGTCAAACATTGAGGTTACCACGCCCACTGGTCCCATAACGCCACAGGAAAAACTTGGAGGCAGTACTGCGGTTATTCACAAAAGAACCACTAGAGGAACCTGTAAAACATAAAATAGTATTTTTTTTTTATTATTATTTTATTTTTTTATGTTTCAGAAATACACCTATTAAACTATAATAGATTCATGGAATAGCACCTAATAGCAAAAATGAAAATGTAATTTGTTTTTAGGTCCAAATTTCTGTGCTGATTAATTTTATATTATATCTTTTTAAAGGTTGCATCTTAAAGGGGTTTTCTCACTACAAAGATTCACTTTAAACATGGAGGGACAGTTAAATGAAGACTTTTTCTAAATACATTGGTCAATAGATTTTACTATACTCAGAGATAAGAGAATTTTTATGTGCTCTTGAGTGCACGTATGTTTCCATGGTAACCTGCATACCAGAACATACTCTGTTATCTGATTAGAGCAGAGAGTAACATCACCTCAAGGATGGACTGAGCTCTGGAGAAAAACTTATTATCTCTAGCAAGATTAGCTGTTTGCTTTCACAGCCTATGTAGCTTTGTTTACTTACAGATTAGATCTCCTGCACTGGTTTTTGTAATGTCTCAGCGAGTTATAACCACCCACAGCCTGAGGAGAGCAGAGTGAAAGAAAAGATAGCTGTAACCGTGAAATTGCATAGTGAGAAAACCCCTTTAAAGTGTTTTCCCGCCAAGCAAAGCACACTGCACAAGCCGGCTCTCAGCGCACACACTCAGCTAAACTCAGCAAAACTCCCATAGAAGTGAATGAGGAGGACGGTCACAAGTAACGCCAGCCTCATTCTCATGTATGATCGCAGCTGAGAGCCGACCTGTGCAGTAGACTTTGCTTTGTGGAAACACCCCAGGCTTTTGATACATCGCTCCATATCTAGACATTACAAGAGATAACATTTTGTAGGCCTGCAGTAACCACTAGGGTAAGTCTATTGACTAAAACATTGCATTGAACTGTGCCTCCACTGGAGATTTGGAGCTGTGTATCAGAAAAAAAATCAATCACTATGAAGATATATTAAGAAATAATTAGCACAAAATTTCAGACATAAGAAGAAAATAGAGTTTAAAATTTGAGTTGTACTTTATGTACTTATGTCACATTCAGCATCATTGTTTTATACCATCTATTAGTGTGGGAACTTCTCTGAACTCTGGCAGGATAAAAGAGTTTATTTAATGCATATTGAATTGTAATTAGCAAAGTCTTAGAAGCATTTCCCAAGACAGACTTCCAGAATGAAGCATTCTTATCTACATTTCCCACATTAATCCAGATATTTGACCATTTCTGCGCTCCCTGTATTGATCCTACTCTCGCCAATACTCTCGCCAATGCTCTGTCAGCAACCCCTTCCCTTGTTACAGTGTCAATACTACAACATGCCTTCCCTTATGCGCTTGCCAAATGATATGTAATTAATAGATTCAGAACTTTACTGTCCTTCTCTTCCCATTAGATGCACACAGAACTTAAAGGGGTTTTCTCACTACAAAGAATAGCTTTCAAAATGAAGACGTTTTCCAAATATATTGCGTTGTTCATCTTTTTTTGTTAAGGAGCTACAAATGATTTATCACCTTCTGAACTCTCTCTGGTCTCCCAAGTGACCGACCTGTGTACTCCTTATTCCCTGCTGTTTGTTCTATCTGATAGCAGGGAGTGACATCATCACACAGGTTGCGGCCGCCCGGCAGTGTGAAAGCTTGTATGCTATCTGATCTTTCAGTCAAAATTCCACTTACTCTACTGTTTACATTAGCTCAGAAGCTTCTCTGGACCTCAGAGAAGGTAATTTAGCTAATCTAGACTGATAAACAGAGAAGTCTGAATACACGGAGCTTATATACTAATTACAAACAGCTTGACCAGGAAGTGAAAGAGCAAAGCAGCATTATTTCATTCTTAGATCCTATGAAACTTTAAGATGAGACAACCCCATTAAAGTAAGTTTTAATTTTTTATCATTTATATAGTGGTCAGAGCTTACACAAAGTTCCAAATCTCCTGCATAGACATTTAATAAAGTATAAAATTCTATATGTCCGCAGCCAGCAACAGCTTTCCACTGACAGATAATGTTAGAGGGGAGAAGGATAGGGCATCTATGCTTTTGTTCTTCCCAAAGATAAGCCACTGTCAGAGGTGTCCGGCAGCAGCCTTCTCTCTTTTCCCAACTCATAACATACATACCCCCCAACTTTTAGAGACTGCTAAGATGGACAAATCAGGCCACGCCTTTAACCACACCCATACAAATGACATCACACAGGACACACCTCTAACCACGCCCCCACACATGCATCCCAATTTTTTTTAGACAGCCAAAGAGGGACACTTATGGTTCAATGTATAAAAGATAAAATTTTTAATACATAACTATATGCTTGGATAGGTTTTTATTAAAATATTATCATAAAAAATATTGAAATTTAGGCATTTTTGGGAGAGAATTTCATCCATTGATTAAATATTAAGTAAGTTGTTATCTGATATACAGTTAGGAAGGAATCAGATACTTTTTAAAGCAATATATTTAAATCTATTTCCCAAATGAAAAAGAGGGACATATATAGAGCTAAAAGGGACATGGGTTAAAAATAGGGACTGTCCCTTCAAAATATGGACACTTGGGAGGTTATAAACATATGCATGCTCAGCCGATCAAAGCATGTATGTGTACAGGGGAAACCGCATGAAAAGGGTCTGAAGAATCCCTCTACAATCAGCCATAATGACCTAGAACTGACCCCAGGGCTGTCTGTTCGAGAATCATGCTGTTCGGGGAAAGTGTGTGTCACAGCTATAATGTATCAGCATATAGGAGCATGCTAAAACATTATAAAAGTAAATTATTTATATAATACTCATCCCTTAATGGGATTAAAAAATAATAATAAAAGAATTAAAAAAAAAATATTTCTGCAAAAATGTTTTAAAAAATAAAAGTAAATAATTGTACCGACATTATATAAAAAAACTCTACACATAGGTATCCATGCATTTAATGTACAACATGAATGGTACAGAAATTAAAAAAAAGCTTGTAAAAATTTGTAAATACATAACTCCGATATTTCTATGTATCCTCTTTCTAAAGAAATATTACTTCTTCTGTATAAACCAAGATCTCACAGATTATGCTCACATGGCGTATTGCGGTGCTCACAGGAACGCGCTGCAATACGCCTGCTGTTGAGACAGCACAATGGCCCTGTCTCATATTAGTTTAGTATTTTTCGGTTCTTTATGTCACTTTATTTTTACAGGCGCACAGTACATGCCGGGAAATACGAGTGTTTTACATAGCACTCAATGAGTGCTATGATTTTACCGTATTTGCTGGCCATATTTTGGCGCAATTACACGTCGAAGTACCCCTACGCAAACACGCTGTGTGAACAAAAAAAGTTATAACTACTGAAACACAGGGAGACAAAAATTAAAACATTGAGTTGGTCATTAAAGAGGTGTTCCCACCATTGACTTTGATGGCATAATCCTCGTGTGGACATAGCTTTAGGGCTTTTAGGGTATGTTCACACGATGTATGGCGGCTCGTATGGAGGCTCGCGCTGTTCAGCGCATACTCCCGAGGCGTGGGGGGCCAGAAGCCCGCCGGCCCCATAGACAGTCATTACTCGCGGTGCGTAATCGCCGTGAGTAATTGACATGTCACTTATCTCCCCGCGCGTACAATACGATCGCATTGTACGCACGGGGGGAGGGAGGGGGCGAGGCGTAATCTATAGTTCTCTATGAGAGCTATTGATTGCCATAATTGCGGCGCATCTTGTCGCGTATTAAGCGAAATACGCTGCGAAATGCACGCCAAATTTACGCCGTGTGAAAATACCCTTACAGCCCTGGTCATTAAGGCGTTAAATATATTATACTAATAATAATTTACTATTATTCACACTGTAAGGGTCTATCCACACCGCCTGGTTTTTTGTAAGTTTTTCAGATGGTTTGCAGATTTGGAAACCAACAAGAAACCATATCCATATACTTTAAAAGAAAATCCGTTCAGTGGTCTACACTGAACAGATTTTCAGCCGCTTTTCAGTTGCTGGTGTTCCTAAAAACTTGGAGCATGCACAATCTTCCACCCGGTTTTCGGACGGAAGGTTTGCAAATTCAATGGTTATGGGGAACCGATGAAGCCACAAACCACGGACAGAACCATCCCCCAAACCACTGAAAAGATGCTAAAATACCGGTCTGATTTTTAAACCGAATCCGACCGGCATTTTACAACTGGTGTGTGGACGTATACTAACTGCTCCTGTAGAGCAGAATTTATTTGTTATGTGTATGGACATTCGTTTAAATGGTGATTTTGAATCATACCATGTTCCTATAATAACACTGAACTTAAAGGAGACATAACAAGAAGTGTTGTAATTTTGGTATAGGAAGAGCAAAGCTTTGGGAATTAGGGCTCTAACTTACTGCAACATTTATTTTTAATGTTTTATGTATACTAAAGGGACTCGTATAAATAGCACTGTTGCTGAGTGAGCATGTTCCTGAATATTATCGTGCAGACGGATATGAAATATTATATTTCTTATTATGTTATCCAGTCTCGTACGATCATTTTGTCTTTATTTCCTAGCATGCTAAGAGCTGGGTCTACCTCAATGCACCAGTAACAGAGAGAGATGTCAGGATAATTCAATTACAAACCAAAATATAACGAATATAAAGAGCAGAAGCAAACCGTTCCAGTGGATAATTCACCAATATTAATCAGTCTGAGAGGTGAACACTGCTTTATGGCTTAATACTGTAACTGTTGAATATTGGTTTCCATACATATTAATCAGTGAGTGCTGTAATGTTGTATATTGAGAAGTTAATACATATTGATGGGCTTGGTAGGATATAGTAGATGCCACGAGATGGTATGCCATGTTCACACGGGCAAAATTTTTGCTCCTATCCGAAACACATCTACACTTAAAGTACCCCAACTGTATGAAGTGCTCATATGAACATGGGGGAACCCTAGAGATCGATTTATACTTAAGACTTGTGGGGCCTTTGGGCCCTGTAGGGCTCCAGGGCTTGGTAGCGGTTGCTACCTCTCACCCCCTATAGCTACGCCCCTGATCCTGCTACATTGGAAACTTCCATAGAAGTGAGGACGGCCACAAGTGCCGCTCTCTTCATTCTCATGCATGGTCGGCTCGCAGCTAGCTGAGAGCTGCTCTGTGCAGTATACTTTGCTTTGTGGGAACACCCCTTTGAAAGGGTAATGTTCCCGAAAAAAAAATTGTTTTTCCACTTTTATAGTATAATGTCGATACATTTTCTGTGGGCTTCCTGTGTTTTACATCAGTTGTTTGATGACAAGAAGCTCAGTGGTCCACTCTGGAGACCAAGAGATCAGGTGATCAAAGGGACTGTTTTTTTTTTTTTTTTAAAGAAGCCTTTGAAGTCACACCCCTTTGGCTTTCTCAAGGCTTTCAAAATAGGATATCCCCTGAGACTGCAGTTTGGAGGAAGAAAGGGAAGGCAAAGCAAAGGATCCTGGGACTTGTAATTGAATGGGGCAAAAGAACATTTTCACACATTAAATGCTACTGCTCAACTGCAGTGAAGGGAGGCTATAAACAGCACAGGAAAAAGAGAAGTTAGCACATAAGATATAACAAGAATAAAAATGACAACATACTGTGCCGGTTTCCATAGATATTCACTTTCCCTGTAAGCGCAGGGAAGAGAAAACGCTTTGGGAACTATTTCGAGAATACTGCAGTGCAAATACGCTCTGAAATACGGACTGCAGGTGCACCGTGTGAACATATCGTAATGTATTATATCTATTTATAAAATGTACAATGTCATTTAAAACATATACTTTAACCCCTTCCCGCTACGTGGTCATTATAATAAGGCCATAACTTTTTTTATTTTTCCATCTACATAGACAAGATGAACTTTCTAATGGTGTCATTCACCACACCATAGAATATACTGGGAAACTGCAAAATAATTCTAAGTGGGGTGAAATGTGAGAAAAAAACTTACTTGCGCCATGTTTGCATGGGTTTTGTTTTTACGGTGTTCTCTCTTTGGTATAAATGATGTGTTATCTGTATTCTGAAGGTTGATATGATTCCAGCAATACCAATATACCAGCAATTTGCACCGCAGCACCATTTTCTAACTTTCTGGTACATCAATGTAACGGCTACTGGTGTGGACTGTAACGACCACTGGAGTATGGATCCACTAGACCACTGCAAGTGGTGGTGTAAGCCACGTCAGGGAGCGGAGTCTAAGGGGCTCCTGGTTTTCACCAGAGCCCACCGCAAGGTGAGATGGGCTTGCTGCTGCAAGAGACCTCCAGGTCGCTCCCCCTGATGTGACTTGCATGTGGTGGTGGCCGAGGTGTAGCAAAGTATAGAATCCTAAGTCGGTGACAGGCAGGAAGGTCAGGGCAGGCAGTAGGCAGAATCTGTTCAGAGGACAGAGGCAGAGGTCAAGGTACACGGAAGACAAGAACACTAATGAATGCTTTCTCTCAGGCTCTGGGCATTGTAGATCCAGCAAGGTCATGGGAAAGAGGCAGGACTAAATATGGTCAGTGCCCGGTGAATTTTCGGCGTGCTGGCCCTTTTAATTTTACTGAGCTGGCAGATGCGCCCCCTGGGGAGCGGGGGTGAGCACGCCGTCCGGCAAGAGAGCTGCTGGGAGCGAGTAGAAGTGACGCTGGACATTACGAGTATGCCCGATGAGCGGGTCGCAGTGCTGAAGCAGCAGAATGAGACGCATGGGTGCGGGGAGCGGGGAAACATGTGAAGGTGTATTTATTTTGTGGGCATTTTTTGATCACTTTTGTTCCCATTTTTAGGGGATCTAAAATGACCAAAAACCCCAAATACTGGCGTTTTTTTCTTCTACCATGTTAAGCGTACGGGATAAATTATGATATATTTTAATAGTTTGGATTTTTAAAGATGCAGTGCAATTATGTGTAACTTATTTATTATTTTATATTTGTAAAATGGCAAAAGGGGGATGATTTGAACTTTCAGTTTTTTTTAAACATTATGGGCGACATGTATGAATCTCACCGCGTCGGAGCGCGCGTTTATCTATAATAAAACTGTACATGGCCGAAATCAAAGGATAAGACTCCCTAAGTTGTACCGATCAGTATATAAAATTAACAATAATATGGGGGTAACGAAAAAAAAAATATGAATTCAATAAATTCATTTTTATTTCTTTATTTTCGTTACACCCATACTATTGATCATTGGCTAATGAAAATAAAGAAATAAAAATGAATATATATTATATTATTTATATTATTGATCATTTTATATACACATATGTACAACTTCGGGAGTATTATCATTTGATTTTGGCCATGTACCGTTTTATTATAGATTGCATTAGAAAACCCATAAGAGCGTCGCTCGCTCTCCCATTGGCCCAAATAACCGCGCCTCTTTTAACTTAGCCAATCACAAACAGAACTCGCTCTGCATTTCTTTTCCCCATAGAACTCTATGAGAAGGTAGCTCAGCCGCTGATTGGCTAAGCAGGACGAGCCCCTCTTCCCCCCAACCAATCACAGTACTAGAATATTTCCCATAGACAGTAATAACTTTTAGGGCGCCCTTCTATCGCGCCCTTCTTTCTCCACTCAAAATAGACGCACTACATATGATTGGTGGATTCATATCTGCCGCCTGGGCTCAACCAATCAGCTCTTTTCTGCCTTTTTTTACTGTATTTTGAACTGTCCCGCCTTTGAATTTGATTGGTCAATAATTCTCCATAGCTTATAATGGCTCACTGTCGCTCCTATTCTGATTGGCTGGTTTTTGCCGACCAATGAGAAGAGCTTAAAGAATTTGAATTACTGTATTTCCCGGCAATTCTCTATATCGCAATTCCTGATGTAGCGCCGGTCTCGGCGACAAACGCGTTGTTAGGGATTTGATTGATGTATGTTTATAGGTGGTTTCAGCTCTTTTTCAGATAATATTTTACACCTAATAAAAATAATTTTCTTATTCATACTCCATGCCGCACGGCGCTGAGCGCCGAGATTTCATTGCCCCGATCTCTCCATAGACTACAATGGGACAAAGTAGCTCGCGCTCTGATTGGCCGAGATAGCCAAGCCCCCGCTAGCTCAACCAATCAGCTCTTTTCTGCCTTTTTACTGTATTTTGAACTGTCCTGCCTTTGAATTTGATTGGTCAATATTTCTCCATAGGTTGTAATGGGTCCCTGTCGCTCCTATTCTGATTGGCCAGGATTGCCAAGCTCCCGCTAGCTCAACCAATCAGCACTTTTCTGCATTTTTACTGTATTTTGAACTGTCCCGCCTTTGAATTTGATTGGTCAATACTTCTCCATAGGTTTTAATGGGTCACTGTCGCTCCTATTCTGATTGGCTGGTTTCTGCCGACCAATGAGAAGAACTTACAGAATTTGAATTACTGTATTTCCCGGCAATTTCCAAGATCCTAATTCCTGATGTAGCGCCGTTCTAGATTTTTGGAAAGTGATTTTTTTTCTTTATTTTTTATTAAAGAAGGTTTGAGCTCTTTTTCTGAAAATGTTTTACATCTAATAAAAACGTTTTTTTTTTAATCATACTCCATGCCACACGGAGCTGAGAGCCGAGATTTCTGTTGCGATCTTCTATATGTTTCCTCTCATGTTACGTTCTCGCTTCACTCCGCCTCCGCTGGATCATTTAGACCAGAATCAACTAGGTCTGACTGTCGGAGCTGGCGAGCGCTGCAATGCGCCGCACTTTTCCGACCCGCGATCATACAAGCCTCGGAGTTTTCGAACGCGCCGCGTCCCGCCCCAGAACGCCCACACCGCGCCCATTACACGCCCCTTCATGTGAGGCGCATCCGAAAGTGGCGAAGGCTGCGCCTAACATTGCATCCCTGCGTCCGACAGGGGATTCGGGCCTTTGAGGCGCAGGATACGCTAGAAATCGGGCGCAAATCCCGATCATACATGTCGCCCTATTTATTTATTTTTTTTACTTTAACTTTTAGTTCCCCTAGGGTTTTTGCCCACTAATGGGCGCAATTGTCATTATACCCTTCTTCATTGCATAAACAATGCAAAAGGGTGTTTAAAAAGGGCGGTTTTATCAAAACAGGAGACTTGACAATGATGGAAGCCTTCACAAGGCTTCCAGTCACCGTGTCATCACATGGGTGTCGACCGCAGTGGGAAACGGTAAACAGCACCATTTCTCATTCATTTAGACGCCGAGGCTGTGATTGTCGTGGCTTCTAAAGGTTAAGGAGCAGGGATTGGAGCCAGCTCCATTCACTGCTGTTACCGGCAGTGTCAGCTACAATTAGCAGCTGAAACCAGCCTTCTATTAGGTGGGATTACTCAGTAAGCCTACTACATAGATCCTTACCAACAACATGACGTAGTCATAAGGGTGCTTTCACACAGTGCAGTTTTGGTACAGTTTTAACTGGGGTTCAGAATCCCAGCTAATCTATTTGCATGCTGTATATGCACCACTCCCCTAACTAAAATAACTTGTGAGTCCACCTCCTGGGAACCCACAATTACAAAAACAGAGGTCCAAAGCAGTGTCGAACTGGGGCGCGGGGGCCTACCAGTGAAGTTGATTCTTGGGGCCCATTCTACAGCCACTGCACATGACTGCTTAGCCTCTTGCTTTCTGCCTCTATTTCTCTGCCTTTCTACCTGAAAAGCAGCTTCATGCCTGTTCTCAGGAATGCACCAAGCACAGGGGCCCACGGAGTGTTTCCGCTGCTGTCCAATGGGCCAGTCCGAGCCCCACATGTTTCAATGGAGTAATGTTTAGTCCTCCATTTAAAGCACTGTATTTGACTATGTTCTACAGTCCCATAGAGTTTGATTTGATTGGCAAGGCACACACTCAACCATTGCCTTTTTCAAAAAGGAGGACTCAGGAGCCCATTCTTGTTGTCAAACATCCACCCTTCAGACACTTACTACCCATGCTGTGGACAGCTAATAGGTTTTTATTATGTAGAAACCCTGTTAAGAAGAATCAGTACCCATAAAAGATATACTCAGCCAGTTAAACTTTGCCCGGTATTGATGATGGGAAACCTCTGTATTGATGATGGGCAAGCTCTGTATTAATGATGGGTTTCCAAAAGTAATTTCAGGGCCCCATATAGCTGAAGCATATGGGCCCTTCAACCATTACCAGTTCCTATATTGTACAATATCAGCAGCCCCTTTTTATACAATTTGATCAGAGTCCCTAACAGGAGTACTGCCCTGATGGCACCTCTGTGGGCAAATACCCTGAAACAGCTGGCTACAGGTGGGCATCTGAATCCAACTGATGGCACTAGTGAGATAGTTTTCCTTCTAAGGTAGATGATAGCTGATTTGCATACCTTTTTCTCCCATAGAGCATTGCTAGTAGGAGTATATTCACATTTGGACTCCTACAGTGAAGCAAGCATCTGTATGGAGGACACATTACGTAATTAAGGCTTCACCAGTAGTGCAATAGCCCAGGTCATTGCGGCATAATTGTGAATCTCTTGTTTTTTTTTCTGTGAATATGTGACATATAATGGCTGATATTCCACACTGTGAATGTTCCCTGCACATCCTTCTATACTGTTTCCATACAGAATCCATGAAAGCACTTGACAAAACAACTGAGTGACAGGTCTCCCGTATCCATAGCTACCAATGCTATTACCCCCTGTCTTAATGTAGCATAGTAGGCGCACCGCTGCGACAAGACACACTTCAGTCGGGATCCAGCTGTGCCACATTCAAAAGGAGTCCTCATTTCATCAAATTGGTTTCACTTTTGTTTTCTTTCCGCCACTTTCTTCTGCATTCTAGAAAATCGGAATTTTATTTGTTCTTATTAGGGCCAAGCCTTCAAAACTATCATTACTCAAGTCTATCTTAGAATTGTATCTATTGCTGCGAAAGCTGGGTGATCAAAATGCCTGTTCCACAGAGGTCATCCCTCAGCTTCCCCGGCACCTCAAATAACAAATCGAGTTATGCACCTTTATGGGAGTGATGGATGTATAACTGGGTAGATAAGCAGATATATAATTCAGTTAGATGAAAAACCTTAGGGGAGTTGTGATAGCTGCCATATTATAGCAATAGAAATGGTGGTCATAGTAGCCTTCTCAAATACAGTCACACCTTGGTACTTATAGGGTAACTGTCAGGTGGTGTAAGGGACCCCCCGGAGAAGATAATCATAAAAAGACAGAAAGACAGTGTGTCCTAGCACTGATTGGGAGGTGGGCTTAAGCAGTTTTGATCAAAAATGTGGAATTTATAAATAGCAGAAATGTTTTTTCAAAAATTCCTATATGCCTTTTAATAGTTTTTTTTAGTTAATAGTGTGCTGCTGATATTGGAATGTGTATGTATGTTACTGCCACGCCAGTGTGCACCAATGCTCATTTTTTTCAAAAAAGTTTTTGGATGTGCAAAGCCAAATATTGTTTTCTAGCTTGTGTATGGAGGAGTGGCTGCCTCCATGTTGGTTTATCGCACTCCACCCACCTTCACAGGTTTTTAAATCAATGCAGTGTACCTAATAGCTGGTGCCTTCACTCCCTGAAGCATGGAGGTCTGAACAGGCCCTAAGGAGGCCCTAATGAGAGGAAACATTAGTGTAGGAACCCACCTGCATTTGAAGATTGGGAGGTGGGCTTAAACAGTTTTGTTAAAAAATGTGAACTAAGAACCTCAAAAAATGTTTCATGTATCCTAAATAGCAGAAATGCTTTTTCAAAAATTCCTATGTCCCCTTTGATGGTTTCTTTAGTTGATAGTGTGCTACGGATATTGGAATATGTAGATATATTGCTGCCACACCAGTGTGCACCTATGTTAATTTTTCTCAAAAAAGCTTTTGGACGTGCAAAGCCAAATATTGTTTTCTAGCTTGTCCTAGCACTAAGTCCCCCAAGGCTGTTCCTGCCTGCCTGCTTGCCGACCTGACCCTAAGCGATCGGTGACAACTGGGCGGCGGTCCCTACCCTGAGTGCAAACACAGAACAAACAAAACATACAAACACATTGTAGAAGGGTTAGGTGAAAGCAGAAAAGGTACTGATGCGCAATAAACGGATGTCAAAGAGGCGGGCACAAATTCGGCATGCCAGATAATCCAAAACTTATTCAAAGCGCACCAGATCCAGCAAAGGCTATAATCTGCAATTCTATGGAGCAGAAGTGATCTACTTAGGGGATATCAGAGTCCTTATCCAGGCCGTGATTGAACCTAGACCACCCAGAACACAGACAAACAGGCAAGACAGGTGAGTGGTGCCCGACAGCTGTCACTCACGACTCAAACAGAACAATCTGCAGCCCTGCCCTAGGGCTCACAGAGAACCAGACGGTTGTGGCAAAGCTGTCAATCACATCTAGTCAGAACAGAATCAGACCATGTTCAGACAGTGCAAAGAACATGCACCATACAAGTACAAACAATGACCAAAAGCGTAGTCTTTGCTGTAACTACGCACCAAGGACTACACTGTGGCATGAATAGGCACGGTCATGACAGTAACCCCCCTTTTATGAGGGGCATCCAGACCCTCAATAGATCACTAGGCCTGGGATTTCCAAGAAGAAACCTTTTAAGGCGCAGGTTCTTAGTTTAGTACCCCACTTAATCACTCAGAGCATCACCAGGATCTACAGAACATTTTTTGTTGGTGAAGCACCTTTAATCATCTTGGGCTTTGACCAGGTTCAGAGGAGCCAGGGCCCAGACTGTGCAGTTTTTTGACCTCTACTTGTGAGTTCCATACGGAAGACTAAGCAGTACAACCACACTCAGCAGGTGTCATGGTTCTGCCTTCAGTCTCCTCCTCTGAAACAAGTGGTGAAGGATCGGACCTGCCAGTCACTGTAGGAATTTCACTAGGTGCCAGATCCAGAGATTCAGCACCAGAGACAGCAAGACCGTGAGCAGTCGTCGCGACCCCACCCCTGGGGGGTGAACTTCTCTCAGGAACAGTCTTGCGCTCGGGAGGAGATTTTTCCTCAGAAACATCTACAGGGTCAGAATTAAAATCTGGAGGGTCGGCTTCCTCCATAACTGCAGAGAAATACAGCGGGAGGAGCAAGGAGGAGCCCATTTAATCAATTCAACTTTAATGCTGGTCACAGCAGCAACAGTTGAGGGTTTCAAGAAAGGCTTAGATAACTACTGAGAACTAAATAATATTAATACTTATGTAGCTGTATAAAACATCTGGATCCAGTCCAATGGCAACTTTGGGATCAGGAATGAAATATTCCTTCAGGGCAGATTAGTTCTTGCCTCATCGGTTTCAAAGTCTACATCAGTGGGGGAAACAAAGCTTAAAAATTCCCTATCCCCTCCCTTCATCCAATTCTTTCCCCACCCTTGGTTGAACTTGATGTACATATGTCTATTTTCGAACATACTATGTAATTAGAAGTGCAAAGAAGTAAAATTAGCCAAATCTTTTAAGGCTTAATAAATTTGTTGCATAGTTCAGTGTCCATGCACATTTCTAATAATATCTAAGCCACTTGGGGACTGTAGTAGATTTCTTGATTTATTTACGAAACTTTTAGGTGTCAACTTTAGTACTTTGTTTGGACAGAGCGATGCTACACCTGGGGTGCAGAGAGTACACCTTTCATCAATCTGATATTGATGGTCTCTCCAATGGAAAGGCCATCAATATTGTAATCTTGGAAAACCTTAAACATTGGACATTATGTATAGTTTTCCATGGACCCAATCACACTATATCTTTCATATGCCTAAGTGCCCTTTAGTCGTTCATCCTGAAGTGCATAGTAACAGTATCTCAATAGGATCTCCTATTGACTATAATAAAAAGAACTGTCCATTCTGACACTAAAAGTGGCCACTGTATAATATGGCTCACAAATTATGTATTCTAATAAAAGAAACGTGTATTAAAGAACAGATTTGAACACTTGTGGATCCGAGGGCAACTTTAGCACCTGGACTACCCCCCACCAGCTGATTTCACAGAGATGCAAGCCCCAGTGGTGATGCTATGGACTATAAAGTTTCCCCCTCCCACCCCGAAAACTCCCCCAAAAAATTACCGCAACAAAACAGTTTTCTTCCTACAATGAACTACCTCTACATGTAGTCATACAGTTGCCAAATAACACTACTATACAGTAATTACATGTTATTATTATTATTTTATACTGTTACTAAGCAATACCAGTATACCAAGGCCAGTATTACCACTATACTAATTACCGAGTATTAGTACCTCTGGACAAGGAACAAATAATACTTCATATAAATAAGACATCTAATGAATGGATTGCTCATCTGGGTATAATGTATAATTTGTGCTAATCAGTTATTCCGGTACACGGATAGCTCCAGGACTCGTGGGGCCAATCATGTATAACCTAAGAAAGTAGTGAATCATCATTGGGTGCTGGATTCAATACTTTCTTAAATAATACTTCATCCTAACCACTAAAAATCCACCACATAGTGACTGAATACCACCACCATACTATTACTGAATAGAAAACACTATATCAGATCCATGCCTTATGTTTCATCTGTCTTGTTGATGAGAAGACCTAAAAGGGGTTAGTTCATGATGCTGTTTAACAGAGTCTCAGGCAGGGAGTGAGCACTGTCCATCCATGGGGTGACGACACTTCCTGCTCCAAGCTCTCTGCTCTAATCAGATGACAGAGTGATGGTAAGAGAACCAGGTAACCAGAGAAATCTGTTTGCACTCAGAGCACATGAAATGTTTCTTATCTCATGACTAAAGTAAAATTGATTGACCAATGTATTTAGAAAAACTCTTCATTTAACTGTCCTTTCATGTTGAGACCTAATCTCTGTAGTGAGAAAACCCCTTTGAAGCAGTTGTCCATGTCCTATAAAAAATTTATATTATGGTCCGAAAAAATCCCACTCTTCGGTTTCAGCGCAGGCTTTCCCCGGTCTTCTGTTGACATCCTGTCACATTCATATGGGCATGTCATCGCTGCAGCAGGCAAGTGCCGCTTATTTACATCACTGTTCGGAAGGGAACAGCTCCGAATGGTGAGTAAGTAATGCATGTGACCACTGCAGCCAGTCAACAGCAGCAGCAGTGATGTGCCTGTTCAGAAGTGGTGGATTGTCACCAAAAGACCAGAGAGAGCCAGCCAGGGCAGCTGAAGTATAATCATTTTTTAAAGGACATGGACAACTTCTTTGGCCTTTTAAAGTCTAAGCTTGTTGTAGACCAGGCCCTTTTTTCAAATCTGACTCGTGCCTCTTTATCTGTGAATAACTTTTTAATACTTTTATCTATCCATGTGATTCAGAGATTGTTTTCTCGTGACACATTATGCTTTAAGTTAGCAGTTAATTTTGGTCGATACAATCCCTGTATATGTGTGAAAAATATCAAAATGTTGTGAAAATTTGGAAACATTTTTAAAAGTCTAAAAATTTCTGCGTGTAAGACAGATAGACATACCCAACGAAATAGTAAATAACGAACATCTACCATAAGTCTACTTTATGTTGGCATCATTTTTTAAACAATCTTTTATTTTTTTTTAGGAGATTAGGAGGCTCTCAAATCTTGTATCGAACTTTAAAATTTTTAAGAAAATTAGATTTTTTTAAGGACCAGTCCAGTTCTGATGTGGCTTTGAGGGGCCTGTATGTTAGGCACCCCAAAAATGACTGTTTACATTGTGCGTAGAGATGGGCGAATTTCCCGAAATTTGGTTCGTTCACTTCGCCGAATTTCTCAGCAAAAAATAACTTCGTTCCGAATTACTTCGGGACGAATCACGTTAAAAAACAGCTATTTTCAGGCTGCACAGAGCCTGCAGGGTGCTGTAGACGTTGTGCCATGCTTAAATATGCAGAGGGAGCTTGGTTTGGTCTATTTACAATGTTGTGTTTTAGTATGAAACGCAGATGACTGCCGCCACTCTTATAATCGGAAATCCTGGCCGATTCACACCTAAATTCATCTTGACACAGTTCAGTCGTTCCACATTTCCCGTGTACATGCGGGTTCTCCTTGGGGTTAACTTTGGGCCCCCCGCCGCACTTAACACCCGCTCTGATGCCACACTACTGGCCGGGCAGGACAGCTTCTCCACTGAAAATTCCGAATTTTGCGGCCACACATCCAGTTTGGCTGCCCAGTAGTCCAGCGGATCTTCTAACTGGGGTGGCAGAGTGCTGCCCAAGGAGGCCACAACCTGTTGGTTCAGGGACTGCTCCAGGTCCTGCTGCTGCTGGCGACTGCCCTCCTCACTAGGCGGGTGAAGGAAGCTTGCTCTTCCCGTGACTCCAGACAGGTTGCTGCTGATGGAGCTGGTAACGCTCCTACCCCCCCCCTTCCCCCCGCAGCCGCGGGTGTAGTACGTTGAGCGCTGAAAAACCCCCGGTCAGACCTGTCAGAGGAGGCGATGCCGCACATAGGCAGCGGCCAACTGACTACGGAGGATTTCCCTATAGTATTTGAGTTTTGCCCTCCCTCTCAATAGCTGGGAAAAAGGCTCCCATTTTGGACCGGTAGCGAGGTCCAATAGGGTGGAGAGCCAGAAAATCATCCCTCTGCCGGATGCTGACTATTCGGCTGTCACTAGTCAGGCAAAACAGCATGCTGTGGGCCATCTGCACAAGTGACTCCTAGGGGCTCCCTGCCTCCATCTCCACTGTATACTGCCACGGTGCTTGCGGGTTTATTTGCCTCGTCTTCCTCATCTCCATCTACCTCCTCCAGCTGCTCCTGCTCCTCCTCTCTCACCTGGGTAGAAAATCAACTAATGTCACCATACAAAGCTACTGCTCCAAGGTCCTCCTCCTCCTCCATTTCAGTCCCCACCGGACTCATGTGGCCGCGAGATGTAGTCGCCACGTCTCCAGTCCCCTGCCCAGATTTTTCAGCATCTGTTCCAGGACATGAAGCAGTGGAATGACGTTTTTCATCCCGTAGTCCTGACGACTGACAAATAATGTGGCCTCCTCGAATGGCCTCAACAAACGGCAGGTGTCACGCATGAGCTGCCACTGGCTGACATCAAAGTTACACAGGGGAGTACTCCTGTCCGCCTGGATCATCAAAAAATCGTTAATGGCCTTTCTCTGTTCATACAGTCGGTCCAACATGTGCAGGCTGGAATTCCAACAGGTGGAAACATCGCATATCAGAGTGTGTTGGGGGAGGACGTTCTGCCGCTGCAACTCGAGGAGGGTGTTCCTGGCTTTGTA
Organism: Phyllomedusa bahiana; assembly: GCA_025379985.1. Lineage (NCBI taxonomy): Eukaryota > Metazoa > Chordata > Amphibia > Anura > Hylidae > Phyllomedusa > Phyllomedusa bahiana. Next base: position 185,821 of record JAODAL010000889.1, read on the forward strand.
GGAATGGATGAAGTGCATGCACAGTTTCCTGGCCATTTTCAGAATGTTCTGAAGATTGGTGGAAGACTTCAGGAACCTTTTCACAACCAGATTGAACATGTGCGCCATGCAGGGCGCATGGACCATCCCTCCTCGGTGCAGCGCGGACACCATGTTCCTCCCATTGTCCGTCACCATGGTTCCGATTTGCAGTTGGCGCGGAGAAAGCCACACATCGATTTCTTGCTGCATGACGCGGAGCAGTTCCTCCCATGTGTGACTTCGTTCGCCGAGGCAAGCCAGGTGTAGAACTGCGTGACACCGCTGTGCCCTACACATGTGGTATGATGGAGCAGTACTTGTGGAGGCTGAGATGGTGGTGGTGGTGGAGGAGGAGGAGGAGGCGGACATTGGCGCAGGAGCAGCAGTTTGACAAAGTGGAGGAGAAAGCGGCGTCTCCTGTCCAAGTTGTTGGTGTGCCTGGGCCGGAAGCACATTCACCCAGTGGGCCGTAAAGGACATGTACTGGCCCTGACCGTAGTTACAGCTCCAGACGTCTGCGCTGCCGTGCACCTTGGAACAAACCCGAAAGCTCAAGGACTGGCCCCCTTTCTGTTCTACATTTTTTTTGAAGTGTGGTACTGCCTTTTTGGGAAATAAATTCGGTTTGGAAACTCCCATCTCGGCGGCAAAAGCTTGTTCTCTGAACGGTGCAGAGTCCACATTTGGAAGGGGGGGACTGCGCACCAACAATTTGGGACAGGGATGGGGGCGCTTCTCCCTTTAGGTGGTTGGACCATACGTTGTCTCTTTGCAATCCCCCGCGAAGCTGCTGGCGCCTAAGTAGCGAGGGCGGGAGCATCTGGCCGGGAGATGATGAAAAAGAAAAACCCGCCCCCTTCTGCAGGGGGTGGTGGGTCTTGAGGGCTGCAATGGCTGGTCCCAGGGGCGCTGGCTGCTGCTTTTTGTCCCGGCGGCAGGTTGGCCCCAATCTGAGCCCGTTTCTCCCAGGCCCCCGGATGGTGACGCTGCATGTGTTGACGCAGGGCCGTTGGTGCCAACGTTAGCTCCTGCCACGCTTCACTTTCTGATTACAGATTCTACATATACCCATATTCGGCTCTCCGGTGTCTCAGCAAAAAACTGCCACACCGCCGAGTATCGGACTTTACTGCCAACGCTCTGCACTGAGTGACTACTGCCGCCGCTGCCTCACTGAGCCCCTGTGCCGCTACTTTCTTGGACCTGCGAAGCGGGTTTTTTACCCCGTGGCCGCTTGGCACCCGACCTCACACTGCTGGTATCCTGCTGACTCACGGCCACACGACCCACTTGCTGGCTGCGCCGCTGCCTGACGCGCAAGCTGACGCCCTCTTCTCCTGACGATGATGAAGCCCTTGCCTCACCCGGCTCCCAAGTGCGGTCGGCTACATCATGTTCTGTTTGTGTTTGGTCGGCTCTGCTGTCCTCATCACGGGTCTTTGGTATGCCGAGGCTGACCTCTCACAACAGGACCTCCCATGCCACTCTCAACATCTATACTTTGCCGCCTACTGCAAGAAGCAGGAGATATTGTCTCCATTTCTTCGCTGCCAAGTAGCTGCTGACTGCCCTCCTCAAACTGTTAATCCTCGCTATATAGTGGACGCTGAGCCCAGACCACATAGTAGATCTCTGGCTGAGGGAAACCGGATGGGACAGAGGCGGGTTGAGGACAGGTGAGGGCCGCTGACCCGCTCCCGGGCCATGCCAACTAAGGGTTGTGTCTGAGGTTCCCACCGACTCTTGGCTGGGGTTGTCAGATGTCATCAGGGAGGAAGTGGATGACCTAGTCAACCAATCAAGAACCCTTGGGTTGTTAGTCAGTACACGGCTGCTAGATGACAGCGGCAGTTGTGGCCTCACCGAGGGACCCCTGCTGCGAGGTCCCCTTGCTGTGCTGCGACCTGGGCCTGGAATGTTTGTGCCTCTGCCACTGGCAGGTGAAGAGCCTGCCACCTCTCTGTCTGACATACTGTTTGTTCTAAAATGTACAGACACTGTTTGATGAAGATATCTGTATATGATAAATATACACCCTGTATTTGACTCCAAATGAACCCACTAAGAAGCTTGGGTAACCCTTGGATATAAATTGCGCTCCACAAATGGGCAGGAAAAATTGACTTGTATGTGCCATTTAAAAACTCTGTGTATTTTACTGAATATAAAAGCACAAATATGCTTTATTAACCTTCGGATATGAATTATGCTACAGAATTTCTTCTGTGGTGGTGAAAAACAAAGTTTCTTTTACTGAGTACAACTGCAGAACAACGCTTAATTAACCCCTGGATGTAAATTGTGCCAACAATTGAGCAACCACAAACTACGAGCTTTGTAGCGTGTTACAATGGCGTGTTTTGTAAGCTACACAACAAGAGAAAAAATTGTAATTAACCTTTGCTTGTGAATTATGGTACAGGAAAATTGTAATTTTTGGCGTGAAAAAGACGGTTTCTTGGAGTCACCACAGCAGCAGAACAACGCTTAATTAACCCCTGGATGTAAATTGCGCAAAAGAATTGAGCAGCCACAAAGTACTAGCTTTGTAGCGAGTTACAATTGCGTGTTTTCTACGCTACACAACAAGAGAAAAAATTGTAATTAACCTTTGCTTGTGAATTAGGCTACAGGAAAATTGTATTTTTTAGCGGTGAAAGACGGTTTCTTGAAGTCACCACAGCTGAATAAAAACGCTTAATTAACCCCTGGATGTAAATTGCGCAAAAGAATTGAGCAGCCAAAAATGAAGTGGTATTTGTATTGTAAAAATGCTGTTTCTTTAAATGAATACAACAGGAACTGGCTTAGATCCCCCTTGGATATTCAATGTGCTGTGAGCAGATAGCATTAAAATGTATATGCAGCAGTGGACGCACACTGGACTTCAGATCCAATACCCCAAAAAAATCAGAAATAGAACATTAAGAGAAGCAGTCTCTGAGACAAGCTGAGACACCCCCCAAAAATCGCTGTATAAAAATGAGTTCTTTAGTAAGAGTTATCACAATCAGCCGCGGCAGCACCTTCCCTGATCATTACAGTGAGAGCGGTATGAGCTCCCAGCGTCGCGCCCGGACTTATATAGTGCGGTGACGTCACAGAATCCCGCCGGTCTCTGATTGGCTTCATCTCTGCACATGTCATGCAGGCTATGCCCTTCTTCCTCCCAGAGTGCTTTGCCCCATGTAACGCCATGTGTTTGCAGCCTTTTTATCAATCAAAAGCATACTTCATTCCCCCGAAGTACCCCAAACTTCGACTTCGTTCAGAACCGAAGTTTTCCTGAAATTCTAAACGAATTCCACTTCGTTAGAATCAATTCGCCCATCTCTAATTGTGCGTCTTTAGTGTATTTTTAATTTTTTTTACACTTTTACTTTTATGTATTTATTTTTTTTATTTGTTTCACTTGTCCCACTATGTGACTACACTTATCAATCATTAGATCGCTGCTATAACACTGGTATCATACATTGCAGCATGTCTGTGCTGCAGTGCATTATACCAACTGTAAGACATCCTGGCAGAGCCTGACAGAGCCTCTGTCATACTCCTTAGCTGCCACAATCAGTATTGATCGCGGCAATGAAGGGGTTAAACTGCCGAGACCGGCAGTTGAAGGCAACTGCAGGAGCCCAGCTGTCAATCACAGCTCCTGTGTCTGGTCCATCATGGTGCATTAACAAGCATTTCACCATGACGTACAGGATGTCATGGTGCGCTAAAGGGTTAAAGGAGTTCTCTAATATGACTGTTTCACAGAGCCTGCTTTTCACAGGAGCTTCAGGCTCCTATTTTCTGTTCAGGCTGTGAGCAGCTCTACAGCAGTGACTGACATTTCACCTGTGCTATTTCTAGAAGAGCCCGTTAGAGGGACATTGGTGATGGAGGAGTTTTAGCAATAGGGCACCCGTCTTAAATTGTTAAAGTTTGTCAGTAAGAAACATAAACAAGCTCCTGTGCTGCTGATGAGATACAGCAGGGAGTGACGTTGCCATCCTGACCATTGCTACGGCAGAGAAAGGTGGTCAGCAGCATAGTAAACCTTTGGTAAACAAGCAGGAAATAAGAACTGTTCTAACTCAAGGAAAGCAAAAACAGAACAGCAATGTATTTGGTAATAGCCTTTATATACCTTTGCTTACATTTAAAGTTAACCGATGTGGTGAAAATATCACTTTAATATCCAACTGTAGTCTGGTCTCTTCTAGGACCTGGGCTACACTGAGACCTTTTGAAGTGCTATAAAATTGATTTTAACTATGGAGTGAGAGATGCAGTCCACAAGATTGCATACACTTCAATGTATCAATTTGGACAGCATATTTAGCTGAATACTTAAAGGGGTTATCCGGTTGTCCAGACGGGGACGTCACTGCTGCAGCATTGATTGACTCCAGCGGTCATGTGCCGTTCATTTACATCACCGTACAGTGATATAAGCAGAGGCAGATGTCGTCTCTGCTTGAATGAAGAACAGAAGGTAAACAGAAGACCGGAGAAACCCAGTGATGGAATGGAGGAACGAGCAAGGTGAGTATAGGCATTTATTTTTAATGGGGCACCAGAAGTTGCCTGAAGTCTCACTTTTTTTTTTTTTCACCTGTTAACTTCCAGGGTAAAAATCCTCAGGCACAAGCAGGTCACCTTTATATCTTTCATTGTTGATGCTGTGTTTTTTGTGCACCATTTGTTAAAAGAAAGGGCACTTAATGCATCTTTCCTAAGAGACATCACCCTCAAAATGCTGTTGGATGTTGTGATGGCACACATCATCATTCTCTTCCGGGAGAGAGTTTCATAGGAAATCCATCCTTATTGGTTACCTTCATGGCTTATATGGTGGTACCAGAGCTTCGGACATTTAAAGAGACCTCTGCAGATGCCCTTAGGGCGACATGTATGATTTTTGACACTTAGACGCCAATTTATTAGTGTAAAATGCGCCTGATTTATGAACCTGGTCTACTGCGGGTCATAAATTAGATGTATTCTAGTGCAGAAACGACAATACTGGCTCAGGAAAACCACTTTGAAAGTGGTTTACCTGTTTTCCAGTCATATGCACCTGGGAATTGCCGTACTGAAACTATAAATCTATAGCTTTGTATGCTTCTAGTGCACTCCGCCTTCTGCACGCCCCCCCCCCCCCCCGAAATCAGGCGCATTACAAAGTGCGGTGGGCGCTCCAAATTGGGCGGTACCTCTTATTTGGCGGGGGGTTCACCCAAACTATGCCTCTTTGTGAGCCGTTTGGGGGGCCTCCAGAAATTAGGCTGCTATAGAGTAACCAAAACATAGCATTACTGTTGTAAAATAGTTTAGAAATGCAAATATGAATCGTTAGTTTCTAACTTAACTGCCGCAAGTTTGAAGACACTTTCAAGCTGCTCATAACATTCCTATGGACATCGATTTTACAGTGACTTCTTTGTAGTGAGATAAAAAAAATAGGCTTCATCAGTGTTCTGCCTGATCATTAAGGGGGTAGTGGTTTTTAGGCCATTTTGTTGAGTACTTTAAACCTCTATAGTGACTGGGGAGCTCCTTTGGACATGGAGGCCCTCGACATTTGCCTAGTTGATTCCTCTGAACACCTACCCTGCTAGCGAGATGCACCAATTCTACCAAAGTATAAAATGCCACTGTTATAAACTTCATGCAGCTTCTGTCTGCCTCATCCAGGTTTAGGCAGCGCGCCGGACCGGGGCCACGCCCCCATGAGGGGAGGCGCGGCAATGACCCGCACGGGGGGGCGCGGCCGGGGGGGGGCGGGGTACCGAGGGAGCGCTCACGATGACCCCGGTGAGGGGGGAAGGAGTCCCGCGCAGGGGGGGCGGAAAATTTAAGGCCGCCTCCTCCCGGGGGAAAGCGGGCCCCGCGCAGCCCCTGTGAGGCAGGGGAGGAGCCCTTCCCTGCCGCTTTTTAAAAAACCCCCAGGGGAACGAGCAAGACGGGTTTAGAAAAAGATGGCGGACGGGGCCCGGGCCATTTGAGGAGCTCGGCGGCTTCCGAAATCCGGGGGGGGCTGCATGGCCCAGGCGCGGTGCAGGGGGGTGGGGGTTCCCGGCACAGGGGCCCCGCACCCACGGTCCCCCCGCCGCCAGCAGGAGCAGCCGCAGACAAGGGCCAGGCCCCGCAGCCCCTGACCCCCGATTAAAACTCCGGGGCCCGTTTTCGCCGGGGGACCCCTTTCCCAGGACCCTTTCCGGGGGCAGGGGGATCGCCCTGTGTCCTTGGGGCGCGGTTTTCCTGGGCCCCGGGGGAGGCACCCCCGAGGGGGGCCGGGCGGGCTCGCGGGGAAAAGGGGTTTCCGGTTCACCGTTTCCCGGGGTGCAGGTCCAGCTGCCCGCCCCTTCGTCGGCGACCCGGGTCCGTGGTAGCGGGGGCCCCTGCTGGCGATGCCCGGTCGGGGGGTTTCCCCCGGGCGTCGGAGGAGGGTCGGGAGTCGGGGTGAGGACGAGGGGGGATTTCGGGGGGGGCCGGAGGGGCCCCAGCGGGCGGCGGGTTTCCCGGGCCCCGGGCCGGTGGCCCGTCGAGGAGCATCCAGGCCCGTCGGCGGAGGCTTGGAGGTCGTCCCCTCAAAAACCCGCGGCCTCGCAGGTCGGCCCTCCCCCTTTTGGGGTTTTTAAAGGCCTTGCCCGGGGGGCTCCGGACACCACGGGGACGAGATTGTGGGAGCGTCGTCTTTTGCAAACCCCGGGGGAACCCCGGGGGGGGTCCACAGCCCCCACGCAGCCGGGTGAGTAAAATTCCCTTTGCCCGGTGTTCTTTCCCCCCATATTGCCGTCCCCGGGGGGGTAGTGTAGGGAGCGCAGGGGTTCGCCCGGGGGTCGGGTTTGCCGGCTCGGGGGGCGGGGCCAGGGGGGGAATCCGGGGGGGGGGGGGTTTTGGGGCAGTGTGGGGGCCCCCGGGCTTTTTTGGCGCGGCGGGAAGAGGGGGGGGCAGGGGGGGTTGGGGTCCCCCCTCCGATTAGTGGCGGGGGTTTTTCCCAACAACAATTTGGAAGGGGGGCCCTTTGGGGGATTCCGCAGGGGCGTGCCCGGTGCGGGGGGCGAGTAGGGCGGGGGTCAGGGTGTCTGTGCAACCGAGAAGGACCCCACAGGACCCCCGGCTTTTAGATGACAAAGGCGAAAGGGAGGTCTATGTTTTGCTTAAGGGCCCCCCCCGGGGCTCTTTTAAAAGGGGGGGGGAGGTGCGGGAGAAAAAAGGAAAGATGAAAACGTTGAAATCTTTTCCCTTCTCCGCGGGAAAAAAATTTAATCTAGAAAAGGGGGGAAGAAGGAGGAGAGTAAAAGGAGGAAGGGGAAAAGCGGCGGGCGCTGATCCCCGGGAACGTTTACTAATTGGCTCACTTTTTCCATATTGGCAAGTTAATTGGGGAAAGGCGCCAGAAAATTGTTGGGCGCTTTTCTGTTCATGGATGCGATCGGGGAGGCGCATCGGGCTTATGGGGGGTTGGCGGGGTTTGCGCTATGATGAGCAGTTTCGCCAACGAAAGGGCGGTCCCCCCGCCCCATTCGGGGGGACCAAAAGGGACTTTGGGCCCCTTGGGTTGAAAGTCAGGGCCCCCGGACGAATTTTGGGTTTTTCCCCCTTTTTGGGGGGGGGGGCCGGTCCCGGCCCCGGCCAAAGGGGGTAATGGCGGGGGAGCAGGGGGGGGGGCCCAAAGCGGGTGGACAAAAGGGCTTGTTTTGGGCAGTTCAATAGGGGCCCTTTTGTAAATAGGGGGGCAATGAAAAATTCAAACAATCGGTTTTCGTTTTGTGGGGGACCTGGGAACCCCTGTTACCCGGTTTTTTTAAGAAGGGGGGGGGGGGAGGGGGGGGCCCGGGGTTGTGGGCCAAAAGGGGGGGGACCCCCGGGTGAAACTCCAGAGATGGACCCCGTTTCTGGCCAGGTTTAGTGATGGGCGGGGCAAACGGGGGAATTGTTGGGGAGGGGTTTTTGCGGAAGGTTTTAAGATCCCCCCCCCCCCCGGTGCATCAGGTTTTTTTTTTGGGAAAAAAAAATTTACGGCCCGGGCGCATGAGCCCCCGGGGGTTAGTAAACAGAAAAAAATTGGGGAAGGGGGCGGGGCCCTTGGTTTTGGGATGTGGGGCCCTTTTTTGGGGGAGCCCCCTTTTTTGGGATTTGGGGGTTTAAAAACCCGCGGGGGGGGTGGTTCCGAAGAAGGGCCGAAAAAATTTTTGGGCCTCCCACCACTTGTTTTTCCCCAAGGGGAGCCCCGGTCAATGAGGGCATAGCCCCCGGGTTGTTTTTCAGTGGTGTAAACATCATTTGCGAGGCGGGGGCCCTGGTGCAGCTTTTTGGGGGCGGGTTCCGGGATGGCAAAGGCCACATCGAATCGGTTTTTTCCGGTTACCTTCCCGGGTTTGAAAATTGCGGAGAGCGGCTTTTTTTGGGGTGTTGGGGGAGGGACATTTTTTTACGGGGATAGGCCCCCCAAGGGGTTTTTTTCCTTACTTCCCCGCCTTTTTTGGGCTTTTATTTCCCTTTTTTGAAGGGGTATTTTAAGGGAAAGGGTTGGGGGGTTTGGACCAACCCTTTCATTTTTTGGGAAATGTTTTTTCTGGTTGGGGCCCGGGGGTTTCCCCCAATTTGGGGGTCGCTGCTACAGGCGTTGTTTTGGGGTGGCAAAGGGGTTTGGGGCCCCCGCGGGGCTGAGGGGAAGACGGAAAGGGCCCAGTGTCTTTTTTTGAGTTTCCGGGTTTTGTTTTGATTCATTCAAGGATTGTAGGTTGCCGGAGGAAAAAATTTGGGGGGTTAAAAAAGGAAGTGCAGAGGGTGGGCCTTTTTGAAGAAAATCCCGTTGGGAAGTTGCAGTCCTTTTTGGGGCAAATTTAATTTTGTTTTGCGGGATTCTGCCCATGGGAAGGGGTTTTTTTTTGGGGCGGTTGGCAAGGGCTAGGCGGGATTGAAAAGGGCCGCACCATTTTTGTGGGGTTTGAACCGGGAACACAGGGAGGACCTGGCAGTGTGGGGGTTTTTTTTTGGGAAAAGAATAAGGGCAAGTCCCCTATTCGGGGCAGGGAGGCCCCCAAAAGGGGAAGGGGGTTTTTTTTTTTTTTTTCCCAAAGGGGGGGCAGGCAGCACGGGCTTGGGGGGCCATTTGGGGGACAGCTGGTGTGCGGTTTTCGGGGCCCCGCGGGGTGGGGACTCTCCTTTGGTTCGTTTGGCGTTCCCCCAACCCTTTTCCCAAGTGGGTGGCAGTGGAGCTAGGGGGGGATGGGGTTTTAAGGGATCAAAAAGGTGGGGTTTTCCTTTTGTGACAATTTGGGGTGGTGCAAGCCATCAAAAATTTTTTGTCTGAAATTTTTCGCCTCCTTTTGGTTGGGTTCTAGGGGTTTTTTGGGTTTTTGCGGTTTTTTAGAATTAAATTCGGGGGGTGGGGGCCCAGCACTTTCCCGGGGGGTTTTGCAAAAAATGTGGTGGCTGTTTCCCCTTTCCTTTGGAAAGTGGGAGGGGTTCAGGGAACGGCCCCCTTTCGGGGGCGGAGGAGGGAAGAAATGCCCCAGTCCCCTTTTGGAAAGCTCGGCATCCGAGTGGGCAGACCATTGATCCGGGTTTTCCCTGCCCAGGTGGGACCGGTTTGGCCCCTATGGTAGGGCCTGGGAATGTGGTCAGAAGGGGCTTGCGGGTTTTGGCCCGGGTCGGCGAGGAAGATGGGGGTAGGGGCACTTTTTGGTGCCTAAAAGGGTTCACTTGGGGGGGGTTTTTGGCTGGTCATTGGCAAAGGTACGCGGGTTTATGGGGGGGCTTGGCTTTTTGGTTTTAAGGGGAGAAGGAGGGGGGATTTTGAAAAAAGGATTTTTGTTATTTTTTGGGGCCTTGCTTTGGGTTATGGGGCGGGGGAGGGGGGCCAGGGTTTTTTCCCGTCCCCCCCGGGTTGGGGGGTTTTGCGTGTTTGGGGGATTTTTGGGGGAGGGGGGGCATCGTGGGGGCCTCGGTTTACGGGGTGGCCTTATTTCCCCTTTGGCCTTTTTGTTACCCTTTTTTTGGGGCGTTGAAGTGGGGGATTTGGGTTTTCCCCGGGGCCGGGGAAGGGGGTTTGGTCGGCACCCGGGCGGCCCCGTGGGGGAGCAGATGGGGCGGTGGTTTTTTTGGATCCGACGTTCAAAGACGGATCAGGGGGGGGGCCCCCAAAACGGGTGGGGTTGGGGGGGTTCACGGAGCTCTCATGTCCCCTCGGGTTTTCGCTTGAGGGCATTTCGGGTTTTGGGGGCAGACGGTGCGGGGGCCCCTTTGGTCCCCCGGGAATGGTTCTTTCTGTCCCCTATCAATTCGGGGGGGGTGTTCAGGGCCTTTTTGGGGGAAAGGGTCGGGACCCCGGGTAAATTTTTTCGCCCCGCACCCTTTTTCGGATAGGAGCAGAAGGGAAGCGGCGGGTTGGGGTCTTGGGCCCTGATTTTTTCCGGGGATGGGCCCAAAGGGGAGTCGGACCTTTTCGGGATATAATGTGCGCCCCCTTTTGGTTGTCGGGGGAAGGCCCCATAGGGGGGTGGGGTTTGGGGTTTGGGATCCGGCCTTTTGGTCCCCCCAAAAAAAATTTTTGCCCCCCACGTTAGGGGGGTTTTTTTTCTTTTTTCTTTTTTACTCGGGTCGCCTTGCCTGGTCTGGATCCTGGACATTCCTATGCCACTGGGCGCGGGAGAGAGGGGGAACGTCCCCCGGGGAGGGGCGCAGCTCGCTTTTTTGCGGCCATGGGCAGTGAATTTGGTTTTGGGTAGGACGGCGTGGTAATGGGTGGCTGGGGGTGGTTTCCTGGAATTTCTGGGTATGTGGGCATTGGATGACCCCCCGGAATGTTTCCGGTGTTTCAAAGCCGGGGGTAATGATTTTTGGGGTCCCTTACTTCGAGGAGCTGATAAAAATCAAGTAAGACCTGTTTTCCGGTTGGGGGGTCCCCCTTTCCCCCGGGCCCCGGAAAAAATTGTTGGGTCCCCCCAAAATGGTTTTTTCCCCCCCAACCCCTTGGCGGGGGGCCAGGGCCCTTTGGGAAACCTAAAAAAGGCCCCGGGTAAAGGCCAAACCCGGGCAGTGGCAGTTTTTTGAAAAATGGGGGGGGTTTGTGCGCCAAACCCCGAATTGGAAGCGGGGGTGGGGAATTTTTGGGGAGCTGACGGGGGTTTATCTAACGGCGGTTTTGGGTTGGGCTTAATGGGCCCCCGGGGTTCAGGGGGTATTGAGAGGGGTTCCGGTTTTTGGGGGGGGTTTTGCGGGTGCAAAAAGGGGTTTAGGCATGCTCGCGGGGGGCGGTCAGGTTTTTTGGAGTGGGGGAAAAATTGGGAGGGAGCCTTGGGTAGGAAATTTCCCCCAGAGTTTTGGGGAACTTGGGCGGGCCCCGGGGAATGGGGGCCCCTTTTGGAGGGTTTTCCCTGGGAGCAAAATAGAGGGGCCATAAGTAAGGCTTTTTGGGCCCACCGACCCCGTGGGGTTTTGGGGGGGGGGGCAAAATGGTTTTTTTGTCCCCTTTGGGGATTTTTTTTCGCCGGGGCGTTTTTGGGGGTCCAAGGACCTCGGCTCCCCGTTTTGGGACTTTTGGTTAAAAAAAGTTTTAAAACCCGGGGTTTTTTAAGTGGTTGTATAAAGATATAAATAATTTTACATGGAGAGGCCCCGGGGAGGGGGGTGGGGTTAAATTTTAAAACGTTTGGGGTATAAAAAAATTTTCATATATATAAATTTTTATAAACCCTTTTTTCAGATTTATTTTTTATTTTTTAAATGTTTTTGTTAATTTTTGTGGGAAGTTTTTTTTAATAAAAAAGGCTGCTGTTGGGCCCCTTTAAAACCAAGCAGGTTTTCCCTGTCATCAATGGGGGGCTGGGGAGCAAGGAGGGGGGGATCAAGGAAAAGATGGAAGGAAAATTTGGGGGGGCAGGAGCGCAGACTCAGCTTTGGGCCCCGGGGTCAAGGGAGCCGCCGGGGACCGGGGCCCCCCCCCCTGAGGGGAGGCCCCGGCATGACCCGGCACGCTGGGCCGGGCCCGGGGCGGGTTCCCCGGTGCGCACGGAGCGCGTCATCCCATGACGCGGGCTGACGGGGAGGGGTCCCCCCAGGGGGGGGCGGGATTTTAAAACCCCCTCTGCCCGGGGAAAACAGGGCAGCGCAGCACCTGTGAGGGGAGTCCCCCCCCCCGCAACCTTCCCAAAAAAGGGGTTTGGGAGCGAAGGGGGTGTGGGGTTGGGGAAGGTTTTTCGGCAAAGTTTGTTGCTGGGGGTTATTTTTGTCACGGGGGCCCCTGGGTCGAGGTTCTTGGGGTGGTTTGGGGAAAATTGGGGAGGGAGTCCTTCGGGGTAGGATTCCCCCGAGTTTGGGGTTTAAATTGGGGGCGGCCCGGGGGAAAAAGGGGGGTCTTTTCGGGGTTTTTCCCTGGGGAGCAAATAGAGGAAACCATAAAATGGGGTTTGGGCCTCCCCCGGGCCCCCTTTGGGGTAAAGGTTTTGGGGGGAAAATGGTGGTTTTTTTTCCCTTCGGGGAATTTTTTCGCCGGGGTTTGGTTTTTGGGGGGTCCAAGGACCCCGCTCCCCTGTTTGGTACGTGGTTTTTAAATGGAAAATTCGGTTTTTATTGGTTGTAATAATAAATATATTTTCATTTTGGGGAGGGGACGGGCAGAAGGTTGGGTTAATTTTATACGTGGAGGGATATTTATTTACATATAAAAATTTTTTAAATACCGGTTTAACCCGATTTTAAAATGTTATTTAAAAATTTGGTTTGGGTTTTTTTTTATGTGATGTTTTTTTTAAAAAAACGGCTCTGTGGCCAATTTAATCCAAGAAAGGGGTTCCCCCTGTCCCATCACTGGGGGGGTGCAGCAGGGGGGTTTGGGGGAAACAAGGGAAAAAATGGGAAGGGAAAAATTTGGGGGGGCAGGGCCGCAGAAATCAGCGTTTTCCCCTGGGGTCAAGGGGCCCCCTTTTTAAATTTTCACGCCATAAAGGGGGCTTTGGTCGGGCCCCCAATGTGGCCCGAAAAAAAACTGGGCATCAAGTCGCAAAAGTTTTTAAATTGAATTTAGCTACAAAAAAATTTTTATTGTTAAAGGCCGTGCAGAATTTTAAACTGAACAGGGTATTGACCGTTGGACCATTAAGGCCGTGTTTTAAAACGGCTTATTCACGGCGGGATTTTGGGGCGCCGTATTGACGCACAAATCCGCCGTGAATACGGGGCGGGGACGGGGGCGGGGCTTTGGGGCGCGGGGGGGCGCCGCTTTCCCCCCCCCCTAGACAAGGGATTGTTTACGGCGCGTTTCCCCGCCGAAAAAAATGTGGGATGGGCACTTTCCCCCCCCGGACGGATTTTTTGAGGGGGGGAGGAAAAGAAAGGATTTTCCCCTGTTTTCAAAGAGCATGGAAATTTCCGTAATGAAATTCCCACGGATTGGCGCCCGTAAAAAAAGCGCAAATTTCCGGGGGCGGAATACGGCGCCAAACCCCTTTGGCAAATAAGCCCCCTGGGAACCCGGGGCCCCCAAATGTAAATTGCTTGTAGCTGAAGGGCAGTAATTTAAAACTATTGCTGTGGGGGTTTCGGTATTTTTTGCAGTTGAGCAAAACTCCCCTCATTTTCTGCAGACGGTGTGAACTTTTTTCTTTTTTCCAAAGTGCCCGTTTTTTACTAAACAGTTTCCCCCTCCCTGGATAGGATGAGAAATTTTTTCATTTAGTATTCTGCCCCCTTTAAACAACCTTTTTCTCACATAGCACTGGGGGTTTTTTTTTCCCCCCTTTTTTTTGTCCAGGGGCCCTTTATTTGAGACCGCCATTTATTTTGTGTTAAATAAATGCCTTTTTTTTTTGGATATGTTTTTTCCTTTTAGAATCCTATGGCACTGCAATTGTATACTTTGGGATATCTGAGATAACCATGAGATCAATTGCTGCCTTGTAAAATCATGGCAGATAACAATAAAACCACTAAACGCCATGTTTACACAGCACTGGTTTGTGGTCGGATTTTTAAGTGGATTCGGTATTTAGAATCCACAAAAATCTGACTGTAAACCAGTCCCCATAGACTTCAATAGAAAATCCGAGCTGTAGTTTATACAGGTTGGATTTTCTATTGTTAGATTTCTAAACCGGCGGTTTATTGAACATGTTCTATAATCCACCGTATTACGTTGTATTCTATTACAGGTCAATGTATTAAAGGGGTTGTATCATTTCATTAAATGGTCTCCAAAAAAAGGGGACAGTGAAAACAAGCAACTATGCAATTGGATGTCATTTGCAAAGCTGTCTTGTTTTCACTGTCTGCCTTATCTTCGTTTTGTGTAAACACTGTTCTCCAGTGCCGGTCGGATTCCACCTCCTTTCATTTCATTGGCTGACGGCTCTACTAATTTTCATTCTGTTCGGCCCCCGGTCGTATTCATGGGAGTGTGTATTCCTGCCTCTCTCACTCAGAATAAGGGGCCAGCAACAATTCACTCTGTACAGCTAGCAGCTCCTCATTGACAATGCAGCTGCTTTTACAGTCAGAAAACAGCAGAATTGTGCCTCGGTGCCTAATGCTCCTGCGTGTAAGGGGCCGGCAACATTTCACTCTGCACAGCCACCAGCTCCTCAGTGACATTGCAGCTGCTTTTACAATCAGAAAACAGCAGAATTGTGCCTCGGTGCCTAATGCTCCTGCGTAGAAGGGAGACGGATCTGTGCTCTGGAGGAGTTCATAGAAGACTGGATTCAACTGTAACAAACCTCCAGCTGTGAGAGGAGAAGAGATCAGTGCTCTGAGTTAATAGAAGGCTGTTTAGACAGAATGCAGGTCTGTTGTATGTAAACAGCTCTTACAAAATAAGACTGCAAAAGGAGAGGAATGACACAGTGACATGTGAAGGGGGGGTTGAACACACTGACTTGGGAGCGAGCATGAACAGTGAAGGGGGGAGGTTGATGTCATCCCCCTTCAGTTAAGAAACACCCAACTGGGAGGGGAAGAAACGCCCCTGGATTTCAGGAACTGAGAAAATTAAGCTACAAGAGAACAGCTGAACTGATGAAGTGATACACAACCAGTCGAAATCCCAAAAAACCCCGCAAAAGCCACACCAAAACCGCGGTACGGCAATGTTAAAATACCATCAGATTTCATTGGCATGTTAAAATTGCCGTGTACACATAGCCTTAAAGAGTACCTATCACCTCCACACAAACACCTAGAATTGATAGTAGATGAAATTATATGACTTTTCTCAAATACATGTCATTAGCAATTCAGAGGGTTTCCCTCAGTTCTACAGGGAAACAAGTTTTACTTTCACTTTGTAACTCAGGAGATCCGTATCAATCTGTTGGGAGATACCAACAGTGCAGGGGATGCTGAGACTCTCACTACATACATTACAGCAGGCACAGCACACTAAGGCTATGTCTACACTGCAGTGGACAAAAAACGACCTGAAAGCCAAATACTAAAAACTGAGTTTTCTGTCCCCTGCTTGTCAAAAGTAGCTGAAAAAACGGCCGTTTATTGCTGTGCTTTGCATTTTTGGTGCGTTTTTTACCCGCGTTTTTTGCTTGTCTTCTGGATTTCAATGTATGCATAAATTAAGCCATTGGATGTAGCTCCACCCTACAACAGGGGATTTACAGCACATTATTGCATTTATATATAATGTTGTAGTTGTTTAACAGATTTTGACACTAATAAAGTTATCTCACTTTTGCCACTAAAATACGTTTTTTCTTTACAGATTTTGGCGCTATTAAAGTTATCTCACTTTGGTTACTAAAAATAAGTCTTTTATGGTTTTTGTGGGTTTTTACGGATTTTGGTGCTAATAAATTTATATCCAAAATCTGTAAGAAAAAAGGATTTTTAGTGACAATATCGAGAACTTTAATAGCGCCAAAATCCATAAAAAACTTATTTTTAGCAACAAAATACATAAAAAAAAATTTTAGTGACAAAAGCAAGATAACTTTAGAAGAGCCAAAATCCGTAAAAAAAAGTATTTTAGCAGCAAAATCCATAAAAAACGCATTTTTGCGCAAAAAGCGTATTTTTAGCGACAAAAGCAAGAAAACCTTAATAGCGCAAAAATCCGTAAAAAACATATTTTAGTGACAAAATCCTTAAAAAAAGTATCTTAGCGCCAAAACCCGTTAAAAAACGTATTTTTAGCTACAAAATGCATAAAAAAAAACTTATTTTTAGCAACAAAGGGAAGATAACTTTAGAAGAGCTAAAATCCGTGAAAAAAATTATTTTTAGCGTCAGAAGTGAGAACTTTATTAGCGCCAAAATATGTAAAGAAAAGTATTTTAGTGCCAAAATCCGTAAAAAAAACGGATTTTGGCGCCAGAATCCGTATAAAAACTTATTTATAGTGTCAGACGCGAGAGAATTTTATTAGCGCCAAAATATGTAAAGAAAAGTATTTTGCGCCAAAATCCGTAAAAAAACGGATTCTGGCGCCAAAATCCGTATAAAAACGTATTTTTAGCGTTAGAAGCGAGATAACTTTATTAGCGGCAAAATATGTTAAGAAAAGGATTTTAGCGCCAAAATCTGTAAAAAAAAACCCCTTATTTTTAGCTAAAAAAATATAAATTGCGCAAAAATCGTTAGCGACCAAAGCATGATCATTTTATTACCAACGGTACAAACAAGGACACATCAGACACTTGTATGGAGATTTGATCAAGTATAACCTTTATTAACACCCACTATAGGTGGGACTTGGGTCTCCTGGGAGGGTTTACATTGAAATCGTGGCAAAAAACGCAGCGAAATACGCGCCAAAAAACGTCCGGCGCTTTCCATAGACTCCTGTAGTAAATTTTCTGCCCGGCTCTGCCGTTTTTTAGAACATGTTGCAAAAGACGACCAGTAAAAAAAAGAACAGAAAAAACAAGTTCAGTGTAGACAGCAGGACGGTTTTTACAGTAGAGTCTATGGGAGATGTTTTCAGTTGTTTTTTTACTGTGCAGTGGAGACAGAGCCTTAGGAAACAGTGTGACAGTTTACCTGTTGCTTCAGCCTCCTCCTCCATAGCACACAGGCATCTATAGTACACTGCTGCTGGTGAGCACATGATATAGACTTACAGACTCCCCCTGCACTGTGGACTCTCCCAGCTCAGGAACTCACAACTGTCATCCATCAAGCCGTCATGTGCCAAGACTTGGCCGGACTTCAGAGCTGTCTTAAAGGGCCAGCGATTTTTTAAAAACTGAAATACAGGTTAAATGCTTTGGTTTTCCTAATGAAGCTTATTTGAGAAAGTGTTTGTATTTTAGTCTTCTGTTACTTCATCATGTTTGTCTGAAGGTGATAGGTACTCTTTAAGGCTTTCTTCTGGATCAGTTTTAATGCTGTTTTAGACACACCACAATTGCATCGTGTGAATACAACTTAACTGATAACATTTGTTCTTCCGGCCTCATGTTTTCTGGTTTCCATCATATCGGAGACCACTTTTGCATTTTAGGCAGTGCACTTGTCTGCTTCATATGTATCTCTCTTATAATAGCGAGTTCACATATACCACTACCCAGAGACTCCCATTTCATGAGTTTTGCTTAGAGCCAGTCTCCCTTTTAATTTCTGCACACTGTCTGGAGATTACTAATTCCTTCTTGGATAACTTTATTGGTAATTTTACCACTTACCCCATCAGCTGTAGCAGCATTCTCTTCTCACATGTATAATGGGGCTGTCATGCAGATGAATGGCACTCTCCGGCATTTTCCACTCAGTCCTATTACACTATTTTATCCTACAATAAAATATGTGCTGCCTTAAACCAGACAAAATGTCGTTAAAAGGAGACTACTACTATCTATACATTTAAAGGGAACCTGTCACATTGAAAATACTATCTGATCTTCCAGCATCATGTTTTAGAGCAGAAACAGCTGAGCGGATTACTTGTTAGTTGTGTTGCAAAAGATTTAGTAGAACTTGCATTTTATTAATTTAAATCTCTGATTATTCTGGGTTAAGGAGTCCAGTTGTCTCTGTTATCAGTATTTAACAACTATGGGCGACATGTATGAATTGGAATGCGTACTTTTTTTTTACTTGGCGCCGACACTCCAGTTCTAAATAGATATAGAAGAGTGTAGAATACGACAGTATGAAGATTTTTTGCGCATTACATAGAGCTTAATGCGCCAAACTTTGTACGGGCATAGAGTGTAATGCGCCAAACTTGGCGCATTAAGCTCTATGTAATGCGTCAAAAAGCTGTCATATTCTACACTCTCAGAATCTCATTATCCGAGCATTGAAACATTGAGGGCAACATGTATGAATTCGAATGCGTACTTTTATTTTTTACTTGGCGCCGACATGCCATGAGGAAGGGCCTGTGAGGCCTAAAACGCGTTGGCATATTTGTGTATGTCGGATCGATGTTGTTGCATTCTGATGCCTAAATAAAGAAAATGGCTTTTTAAGATGCTGGACACCTCCTTTCTACATTTGAATATTGCAATCCTGCAAAGTCCGTGCATCTACAGATCGGTGAGCTGGTATATCTATATTTCTTCACAAAAACGCATCAGAAAAAAGCACCAAAAACGTAGATCCTTAAAGGAGTTTTCTCGCTGCAAGCATCATATCTGTAATGGTGGGGACAGTAAAAATAAGCCATTTTGCAATTGGTTTGTATTAGCTAAATTATTTAGTATAGCAGCTTTTACCTAATTTGTGTCTAGAGTTTTTCTGCAGCCTGGGGTTGGGCTACTCCCCCTGTTCTGTGATAAGCTGTCTACATTTAGTTCAACCTCCGGTCAGGACATGCCCCCCTGTGCTGTGATTAGCTGTCATGCTCTCTCTGTGCTCACTCCCCTCTGCGCTGTGTGAAGCAAGCTGCCAGTGCTTCTCTCTGCTCCTCTCACATAGCTCTAATGTGAAGGATCTGGGCAACTACTGAGACTCTTTAGCTGCCAGATTCACACCCCCACCCATATAACAAACCTTTATACACTCTGCTCTCTCCACCCATATGACACACCCGTATATACACTCTGCTCTCCCCATCCATATAACACACCCTTGTACACTCTGCTCTCCCATCCATATAACACACCCTTATACACTGCTCTCCCACCCATTTAAAACATCCTTATACACACTGCTCCACCCACAGATATATCACACCCTATACACTTTGCTAGACACAGTGACAAGATTTCGCTTTCTGTAATATTAGGGGCTTTGTATTTATAATTGATCGCACCAGTGCAAGTGTTCTAGTTACAAAGATTGCTTGTGGAGCCTGGGAGGGAGGTGACAGCTCTCCATGCATGAGAACTGACCATTGCAGGAAGTCTGGAGAGCTGTGACATCCACTCCCTGCCACTGCCCACACAGAATGAAGAAGACTCAGGAGGGAGCAGGAACAGGGAAATGAGGTCACCATTCCTCAGCGAGGGAAGAAACGCCTACTGGGAGGAGAGACCCACCCCTGGATCTATTGAAATATAACATAATTTATCCCATACACCTAGAAAAAAAAAAATTCCAAATGCCAAAATTGCATTTTTTTGGTCATTTCACATCCCCTAAAAGTTTAAATAAAGCGATCAAAAATGTTGCATGTATTCCCAACTGGTAACAATATAAAGTACACTTCAGCCTGCAAAACATGCATCCTCACACAAGTCCGTAGGTAGAAGTACAAAAAAGTAATTTGTCGCAGAAATGGCGTTGTGGCAAAAATGTTAAAACATTTTTTATGGTACCAAAACATAACGAAAACCGTACATGTTAGGTATTGCCAGAATCGAATCTACCTGTAGAATACAGATAACAAATCAATTACACTAAAGATTGAACGCCGTAAAAACATTTTTTTTTTCCATTTTTTCAGTACATTATATGGTACGATGAAGGGCACCATTGGAAAGTACGCAATGCAAAAATTGTCAACAGCACTCCAAAAAATTGCAATGCAATTTCATCTATTTGTATAGTGTCCAAGCTCCAATCAGGAAAACATTTCTGGTGACATATTAATCAATTTGACGTTTCGGTCATATTGACCTTGATCATATATGTCACTGTCATATATCTCTACACATTTTCCTACATTCTTCACTTTATCTTTTGTCTTTGTTATGTCTAACCTACCACACATTGTCTTATACTCTCTGTGACATTTGATATACTACCTCATCATCGTATATTATATACCACCATGTAACTCTCTTTAATAATCAAACACCATTATCAGGTCTTTAGTCCATTGCTTTTAGTCTACTACATAACATGTTAGATACACACCTAGCCTGTTCCTCCTGATGCATCTAGCCAGTCGAAGCCATTAGGCGTTCTGCCGGGTATCAGGTGGCATTGCGCATGCACGAGATTTCCGCGCAGTCGCAACTGACACAGACCATAACACATGCGCAACAAGGATATGTGCATGCGCACTTTCTTTTTAAAGACGCCGGAGACTCACAGCTGCTTCACGATTGGTAATTTATTCCTACTACTGGATATACTAGTAATATAAGAGATATGTCATTTCTTTGCCTTGTTCTATTTACAGGAGTCATAAAGATAGGAACTTATGTGAGACTCTTGGCAATAGATGTGTGTTGATTCCTATAGATCCCACTTCTGCCACAATAAACAAATTAGCCTTGTCTTGGTTAAATGATTCATGGTTTTTCTGTCTGGTCCCTGAGGATTAGTCTAATGGGCACTATGTAACATAGACACAATGTACATATTCTGTATATAACAGATAAATATGATTGGATGTAAATAATATATTATTTGGCAATTATTGTCCTTTTTGATGAATATCATTCTATATCTATCCTATATGTGTTTTTTTTAACTATGCTATGTTTTTCTGTATAGCAATATGAATTTCATTATGCAAATTTATCTGATACCCTATATTATGTTTTTCCTTTCACAGTGACATATATGAGGTCAATACAACTGAAACGTCACATTGATTAATATGTCGCCAGAAATGTTTTCCTGATTGGAGCTTGGACACTGTACAAACAATTGAAATTGCATTGCAATTCTTTGGAGTGCTGTTAAAGGGGTTTTGCCATGAAGTGAGTTCCTTGCCTCTTATCTGCTCAGGAGAGAATATAAACAAAGCATGCTGAGTCATGAACAGCTGCAGGGGTGAGAGGGGGGGTGAGCAGAGAGCGAGCAAGAAGGGAGCGTCTGCAATGTTTACTCAAATAATTACATTACATCCAGTTGATTATATACAGTATACAAAAGACACAGCCTCATACACTGCACTTTCTCCCCAGCCCCTTGCAAGCTTCTTCATGCTCCCTGTCATCAGATAAGAAGTGAAAACACGCAAGCGTGGCCAGATCAGCTCCTGTCAGTGTCCTGGTCTTGTCTAATGTAAACTTTCAGGAAACTAAGGGGGACTGAGCAATGCTGTAGCTCTCACAGGCTTCACTTTTTGTAATCACATATATATCACTTATATTTAGAAAAGTGATTAAATACCCATTTTGGAGGACCCCACGTCAACATTACATTGTGGCAAAATTCCTTTAACAATTTTTGCATTGCGGATTTTGACAATTAGTCAACAGCACCCATTATACCTACTTATCTCTAGAATGTCGCCCATATATATGTATTGATTCTACCATTAGAAAGTACATTTGGTCCTGCATAAAACAAGCCCTCATTTGTCTATGTAGATGGAAAATAAAAAAGTTTTGTCTCTTCTGAGGCGGGGAGAAAAAAAACGAACAAGCCAAAAAATATAGGCTGCATCGGGAATGGGTTAAGAAACAGAACGTTTCCACTATATCCCTTCACAACAAACTAAAAGCTGTTGAAGTGTAAGATGCATATCCCGAATTATCCATACTGGAGACAAAATGTGAAATATTTCAAGACATTGACTCTTAGGGCTTGTTCACACGACGTTTTGTATCCGTTTTGAATGCGTTTTACGGATCCGTTTTTAACCTGCGAAAACTGGATGCAAACTGCATCCAAAAAGCAGATCCAGGAAACGCAACAGCTGATCCTTTTTTGGATGCGTATTGTATGCGTTTTGCATGCGTTTTACGGATCCGTTTTTTGGATCCGTTTTTTCAATGCTTTATTTAAATCAACCTATGAAACTGCAATTCAAATATAATATAACCAATGACCAAGAAAAAACCCTTTTTTTACCTGGTGTCAATCAACTGTACATACACCTATGATTTTAGAACCCGCCCCCCCTTTTTTTTTTTTAAATCAACCAATAGTTTTCAAACCCACCCCATGTAAATTAATTAATAACAATCATTTATAAACTAAATCATTTATAAACTAAATATTTATAAACTAAATATATATTTAGTATATATATATATATATATATATTTATATAAATATACATTTATATACTATTATATACATTTATATATATAATTATATATATTTATATACATTTATATAAATATATATTTCTATACATTTATAAACTAAATATAACCCAAACATAATATTCAAATTTTATATTTAATTTAAATCCAATGCGTTTTACGGATGCGTTTTTGGCATCGAAAGCGGATCCAAAACGCACCCAAATGTATGCTGCGCTTTTGGATCCGCTTTCAGGATGCCAAAAGCGCACTCCATTATTTCCTATGGGGCTTTCTCTTGCGTAAAACGCAAGAAGAATTGACATGTCAATTCTTAAAACGGATCCGAAAAGCGGATCGCGAAAAGCGCATCGGCAATCACTCGTGTGAACAGCGATGCGCTTTTGCCATTGAAAGCAATGTTAATCACATTGACAATTGTTAGATCCGTTTTACGGATCCGTTTTACGGATCCGTAAAACGGATCACAAAGACGTCGTGTGAACAAGCCCTTAGGGCGCGTTCCCACTGCACAGGACAAATACCGGCCGGTTTGCCGGCCGGTATTTGTCCTGTTTAGCGCCGTCCCCACGGCCGCAGGGGGACGGCTTTTCTCCGCGATGAGCAGCCCTCCCATTGAGAAGCACATCTTCCGTCTGGAAACCGGACGGAAGATGGTGCTTCTATAATGTTTTGCTGCCGGACCACCGGCGGCACAACCGTCCGACGGCAAAACCCGCGCAGTGGGGACTGCTGCACAGGTTTTGCATAGAGCACCATTGTGCTCATTTTCGGCCGGTTTTTCAGGCGGTTTGAAAAAACCGCAAACCGGCTGAAAAACCGGCCGAAAACCCGTGCAGTGGGGGACATGCCCTTACTTATAACTTTACCTGAGCAAAAAAACAGGAGATAGATAAAAGTGATTAATCATGTAACAGCCCTTGTTTATGATAACTCATGTTCCTTTCTCACCAGTGTTACACGTCCTTTGCAATTTCATCGTTCTTATGGTAAGAAATGAAATACTCAGATAAAATGGGAAATGAAAAAATTTTTCTATCAGTGAGGGAGTTTTACCAAGGAATACAGGCTTTGCTTGCGGTCACATCCCAAGGGGCACCTGCAAACCCCTATTAACTTATAATGGAGTCTGTCAGGTTTAATTGAAGCATCCTTTATTTTCATAGGAAAAAGATTTTTCAGCAGCTATGACAAAATCTGAGACCACAACTTCTGACAGAGTAGATGTGCATAGATCCTAGATAGATGTGCACTACCCTATAGAAAGCCCACTAGTGGGAATACGATTTTGAGGGCAAACAGCTGTCATCCTGCCCATACCATTAATTCTATCCCTGTAGGGGAGTACAATCACGCCCACAGAGCTTGTACTAAAGAAGAAGACTATAGAAAACAAGTAGAAATTATTGACCAAAGACTCAAAAAGAGAGGATATACTAATGGACAAATGCAAAAAGCAAAAGAAAAAATGAAAGGAAAAAACAGGGAAACCTACTTTTAAAATTTTAAAAAGAAGAAAAAAAATGAAATTTTTAAGGATTTGTCTGTTCCCCCAAAAATAGCCAAGAATTTAACCCTATTAAAGAATTTTTAAAAAGAACATTAAAGGGGTTGCTCACACATTGATTCATCTTACCTCACCCATTTTCTTGGGTTCACTTTGAATTTTATGGATGTGTTTATTGGGCCCCTTTCTGGCTGCATAGAAGTCAGGTCTGTACATAGCAACCAGGCTGGCGCCTATAGGGTGATTAAACAGATCTTAGTATGCGACCTGAGGAGTGATGCAGCCCTACTAAGAATAGGGGAGGACCTGTAATGGAACTATTGCAAAGTACTTGTTTTTTTTCAAGATCTTTAACATAAAAAGCAATCCCTTTTAGTGAACAACCCCTTTAAATTCTAAGACAAATCTGTTTAGCTGAAATATAGAGAAGGGGTTAAATTATAGCTAACGTTAAACGGACCCCTTGGGCTAGATATCACCTAGTAACTTTTCAAGTACATCTTCTGCTGAAACATAACTTGCTCTCAAGGGTTTCTTTCCGTGTGGAAAGAAACGATGTAACACATGTAAACATACTCAATATACACTCACCGGCCACTTTATTAGGTACACCTGTCCAAATGCTCGTTAAACTTAATTTTAATCGCCAATACATGGGGGAAAATCGTGCATTTAGGGAGTAGACATGGGCAAGGGCAATCTCCTGCAGTTCAAAACCCCAGCATCAGTAGGGGAAGAAAGGGTGATTTGAGTGCCTTTGAAGTGGATGGTTGTTGGTGCAAAGGGCTGGGGTTTGGGTTTTCAGAAATGTGATCTCCTGGGATTTTTACGCACAACCTCTCTAGGGTTTAAGAGAATGGTCCGAAAAAAAAAAAAACATCCCGTGAGGGAGTCCTGTGGGCGGAAATGCCTTGTTACCAGAGGGGCAAGGAGAAAGGCAACTGGTTCGAGTCATAGAAAGGGAACAGTGACTCAAATAGCCACCCCTTACAACCCAATAGGCAGAAAACATCTCTGAACCACGTACGGCCAACTTTGAGGGATGGGCTACACACGAAAAAACCCCACCGGGTGCCCCTCCTTTTTTGCTAAGAACAGGAAACTGAGGGTCCAAATTTCCCAAGCTCACAAATTGGGAAGTGAAGATTGGAAAAAAGTTGCCTGGTTGATGAGTCTCGATTTTGCGCGACATTCGGATGGTAGGGTCAGAATTTGGCGTCAAAAACATGAAAAAAAGCATGGGTCCATCCTGCCTTGTACATGGTTCAGGCTGGGGGTGGGGTGTCATGGTGTGGGGAATATTTTTTTGGCACTCTTTGGGCCCCTTGGTACCAATTGAGCTCGTTGCAACCCTTTTGAATCTATGCCACGAAAAAATTGAGGCTTCTGAAGGGAAAAAAGGGGGCCCAAACCCGTTACTACTGGTGAACCTAAAAAAGGGCCGGTGAGTGTATTTATCTTATTTTTTGTTTTTGTTATTTTTGGCACTATGTCACTTTGTTTATATGGCTAAGTCATTTGCTTAGTGCTTGTACTTTTTCTGTATTTACTATATATTATACTATATATTATATACTAAAATCTACTTATTTATTTATGGTTTGAACATAATTAGTGTCATAATATTTTTCTTCACTTGGCTCTATATTTTACATATAATTATTGTGTTATGCATTAACTAGTCATCTATTGGGCACTTGCACTTTTAATGTACTGTATATCCTGTATATTATAAAATTTATTTATCTCTCTAGGTCCTGAAAATTATTTGTGCCACAATACTCTTTGCACTTTATTTTATATTTATATTTATAGTAACGGTCTATGGATTGAATTTATTTATTGCCAATTATGTGTAAAATGAATTTATTATGGTATATTCATTGTCTCCGATACTGTTTGTCCATCATGTCTTTCAATAAATTATTTTTAAATTTTTTAATATTATACTATCAATAAAGACTATTTTTTTATATTTTGTGTTTAAATTTATTGTGAGTCTTGCACATAGAAGCTTTATAGGATATTTAATCCACATTACAGTGTGAAAGAGCTTCTGGAAGCTTAAAATTTACTTTCTGTCTTGAGGACAGCAACTTATGTGGGTCATGTCCTTTATACACAATGTAGCAGAAAAAAGAAAATGAAGCTCCCATCTCCTGGTGCCTAAAAGGAGTTGCTCATTCTGGTACATGTAAGAGCAGTACAGAACATAATACCGCACTGTATTGTAGAGAAGCGCTACTAGACCGCCAATCACTGTATGCACATCATGAATACTAATAACAGATAATTGGCTGGATCAGTGTTTGGGACATTGTATCTTGAAACCAGATTCAACATGCAATGTACTAGTAAAGACCATTGTCTGTTGAAAATGTTGTATCCTGAGGACATTGTAACTTGAGGGACCACTGTATAGTACAAGCAATTGCATTTTCTTTTGGTGAACTAAAAATTACAGTTAAAAATATCAGCTCAAGTAATAGGACCCATAATATATTGGGGTGGAGCGCCACTTTTCTGATACAATGTTCCATATTGCCAACTCCTCTTTTTATATACAGTGCAAAGATAAAATTCTGGTTACCTGCAGCCACCACTAGACCACACTATACATTCTGCTTCAGGGAGAAATGACACAGGATGCCATTTGTGGCACAGAATTACATTATAAATCCACTATATAGCAAAGCACTTCGACTATTGTACTGTGTAATGGTGGTGTTCGGAGGTCCCTCTCCGCAACATATCTTACAATTCAGTGTAAAACCATCTTACATATCAAAAATATTCTTTGTATATTATTCAGTATTCTATTGCAAAATATTCTCTTATAAATACGTCCTTTAAAATATTTGCATTTATTCACAGTTTCACAACTTTCAAAAATTCTTCTGATCACAGTACAAAATATCTACAATCAAGATTATGGCATATACATAAGAACATTCTTACTATTCTGTCCTGTGTAGAGCAGTCAAATCTTGGCTGTTAGCCTCTTAGGAGCAATCGCAGCCATGATCCTTTCTCTGTAGCATTTCCGCTACGTTTCGAGGGGAACTCCCTATTTGTTGCTAGAAAGGATCATGGCAGCGATTGATCATCAGAGGCTAACAGACAAGATTTGACTGCTCTACCCAGGACAAAATAGAAAGAATGTTCTCATATATATAATCTTGATTGAAGATATTTTGTACTGTGGTCAGAAGAATTTGTGAAAGTTGTGAAACTGTGAATAAATGCAAATATTTTTAAAGAACGTATTTATAAGAGAATATTTTGCAATAGAATACTGAATAGTATATAAAGAATATTTTTGATATGTAAGGTGGGTCTACTCAGAATTACATCATGTCATACTAAATGCAATTTTATGACAAACTCTGCTTTTGTAAGACAAATCATTCTCCATGTGGTAGTACTGCTAACCACTATGATAATCCTGTGAGCAAGTCAGTATGCGACCTTACATCCCATTGTGCATTCACATACTTGTTGATTTATTTTGACTTGTTGCATTTTATATATGAATAATTACACATAAGTTATTATTAGCATTTTGCTAGTAAACTAGCACCAGCAGCGGGCTTTTTATTCCCCTACTTCATGTGGTCTTGGTACGGTACAGTGGGGAAAAAAAAGTATTTAGTCGGCCACCACTTGTGCAAGTTCTCCCACTTAAAAAGATGAGAGGCCTGTAACTGACATCATAGGTAGAACTCAACTATGAGAGACAAAATGAGAAAACAAATCCAGAAAATCACATGTCTGATTTGGAAAGAATTTATTTGCAAATTATGGTGGAAAATAAGTATTTGGTCAATAACAAAACTTCATCTCAATACTTTGTTATTTATCCTTTGTTGACAATGAAAGAGATCAAATGTTTTCTGTAAGTCTTCACACGGTTGGCACACACTGTTGCTGGTATGTTGGCCCATTCCTCCAGGCAGGTCTCCTCTACAGCAGTGATGTTTTGGGGCTGCCGCTGGGCGACACGGACTTTCAACTCCCTCCAAAGATTTTCTATGGGGTTGAGAGCTGGAGACTGGCTAGACCACTCCAGGACTTTGAAATGCTTCTTACAAAGCCACTCCTTCATTGTCCTGGCAGTGTGCTTGTGATCATTGTCATGCTGAAAGACCCAGCCACGTCTCATTTTCAATGCCCTTGCTAATGGAAGGAGGTTTGCACTCATACTCTCATGATGCATGGCCCCATTCATTCTTTCATGTACACGGATCAGTTGTCCTGGTCCCTCTGCAGAGAAACAGCCCCAAGGCATGATGTTGTCACCCTCATGCTTCACAGTAGGTATGGTGTTCTTTGGATTCAACTCAGCATTCTGTCCTCCAAACACGACAAGTTGTGTTTCTACCAAATAGTTCTACTTTGGTTTCATCTGACCATATGACATTCTCCCAATACTCTTGTGGATCATCCAAATGCTTTCTAGTAAACTTCAGATGGGCCTGGACATGTACTGGCTTAAGGGGGGACACGTCTGACACTGCAGGAGTCCCTGGCGGTAGTAGTGTGTTACTGATGGTAGCCTTTGTTATGTTGGTCCCAGCTTTCTGCAGGTCATTCACTAGGTCCCCCATATGGTTCTGGGATTTTTGCTCACCGTTCTTCTGACCATTTTGACCCCACGGGGTGAGATCTTGCTTGGAGCCCCAGATGGAGAGAGGTTATCAGTGGTCTTGTATGTCTTCCATTTTCTAATTATTGCTCCCACAGTTGATTTCTTGACACCAAGCTGCTTGTCTATTGCAGATGCAGTCTTCCCAGCCTGGTTCAGGGGTACAATTTTGTTTCTGGTGTCCTTTGATAGCATTTTGGTCTTCACCATAGTGGAGTTTGGAGTATGACTGTTTGAGGTTGTGGACAGGTGTCTTTTATACTGATAACAAGTTCAAACAGGTGCCATTAATACAGGTAATGAGTGGAGGACAGAGGAGCCTCTTAAAGAAGTTGTTACGGGTCTGTGAGAGCCAGAAATCTTGCTTGTTTGTAGGTGACCAAATACTTATTTTCCACCATAATTTGCAAAAAAAAATATTTCCAAATCAGACAATGTGATTTTCTGGATTTGTTTTCTCATTTTGTCTCTCATAATTGAGGTCTAGCTATGATGTCAATTACAGACCTCTCATCTTTTTAAGTGAGAGAACTTGCACAATTGGTGCCTGACTAAATACTTTTCCCCCACTGTACATGACTGCCTCAAGAAATATTTGTTAGAAGCCAGCCTCATACTTCAATCCACAGGTTTTTAGGTACTGAAGTGTCAAAAACAATAGAACTTGTAGGAGGCAAACTTGATACCAAAAATCACATAATTTGTGCCATGGTGCAACCTGCTCAGCATGTTAGACACACTTCTTTTCTTTATGTTGTCTCATCGATGCCCTATATGTATATTGCACCCAAAATGCTGTATAACAAACTCTAAAACTTCCGCCACTCATCTTTTATCTTACACCGTATGACTCACATCCCACATCCTTTGTATCACTATACCACCCATCTCTACACATCACCAGTGCTTGACAGTGGGTTTCTCAAATCATGGCTTACATTGTGTTGCCGATTCTGGAAGATTAAGGTTATGTCTCCACTGCACATGAATACGATCGTATTTTTGACACTTTTAGTTTTTTAAAAGCGCCGAAGATACGATCGTTCCTGCAGCCACATAGACGGCAATAGAAAAGACGAGCTGTAGTCTCCACAGCTCGTCTTTTCTCTGCTCGTCTTCTGCGCCGGCGGATTATACAACAACATGTTATATAATACGCCGGCGCTTTTAGTTTTCTTGGCGTCTTCCCATAAAATGCAAGAAGCAACCGTGTTTTTTTTTTACAAGGCATGACAAATAACACGGTCCTGTATCGGGGGAAAAAACGGCCGCTTTTCGGCCGTTTTTTTTGTCCGGTGCAGTGGTGACATAACCACAGGATGTAGGACCTGAGACCAAAAGAAAGTCAAAACTGCACATAGGTGACAATGGAACTCCTGTTTATTCTGGGAACCATGGCACGGATATAACAAATGCTTACAGGAAGAAAGAGACAAAATTCAGGCTGCCAATAGCTTGCAATAGGAGGACTGTATACAAATTTATAAGCTCTTGTTGAGGTTAATATTAGCTGTAAAAGTTCATTTTCAGTGAGTTTTCCCTGTAAGGGGCCACTGACCCTGCCTCTATGAGTGTTTTATTAAAACTATGTGATCCCTTTAAGAAGAAACATTTGGATATCCTAATATTGTCCAGTCATCACCTGTGCTAGTTTTTTTAAGCAAACAAGAACAACATTGTAGGGTTACTAAGCTTTCAGACACAAAAACATCTGAAAATCATAAAAATGCAGGTATAAGTAACAAAAATACTGTGGAAAATTGGCATAAATCGTGCACAGAGAGATCTACAGTTACTCATGCAGAAAGACAAGAGCGCCTGTCCTGACTCCCACCCATAATTCATTGCTCACTAATTACACCTCGGCCTGGTTTCATCAGGCCATGTTCATTAATTTGTTTCCGAATGTTGGCGCAGAGAAGCCAAGGTCAGCGGCTGGTGTGAGGGACTTATTTCGCAGTTTAACACACAAATGCTAAGTACTGGCCTTTTGTTTCTTGTGATGTTGAACAGATAAATTATGCAGGAATTGCTGTGATTAGGTTGGTGGAAAGGCTTTGATTAATGGGAATTCTGCCCTTTTAAAACCTGAGATTAATTCTCCTATTCTTTGCCTGATAGTAACCTTGTCAGTGCTGTATCCACCTGTCCTAGGCCTAAGCCGTACTTTAAAATCGAAACTTTGTCCACTGTATCGTTAAAGACAACCTAGTCTGTAGTAACAAATGGGGTTTCGGAGAAACCTCCTGAAGCAAAAGCTGCAGGGGTTCTTTAATGGAAGCAGCGCCGGACCAGTGTCATAGGACGTGCGCGCTGCTGCCCAGGAGGAGGTCGGCATCTCTCCCAGGGTAGGTAAGTACTTACTGCTGCCCGCTCCTGCTCCCAGGTCCCCGAACCCACGTCTTCAGCTCCCGCCTCTGTCTCTTCTTCCTCCTGCGACAGGAGACCAGCTGCAGGAGTTGTCTCCTGCAGCCTGTCTCCTGCCCCCTAGGGTTTACCTCCTGCGTCCTGAGGCATCTCCCAGCTCTCCTGGAGGCTGAATAGGCTATCTAACGTCCAGGATACCCTAAACCCTTAATTAGCTTTCTTCCAAAGCCATTACACAGTTAGGTGTAGTGAGTATGACCTTTTGCAAAGGGGTGTGTAACCTGATACAGCTTTGAATCTCCCTGATGGACACAAGTTGCCAAGTATGATTTAAGTAAAGTTATAGGCAAAGTCTACAGTGCATCAGACAAAAAACGTCCCGAAAGCGGCCCTTTTTTTTCCGATGCAGGATCGCGGGTTTTGTCACGTTTTGCGCAAAAACCACGGTCGCTTCTCGTTTTTTTACATCGTCCATACAATTGTATTGTATAGGAAGACGAAAAGAAAACTAAAAGCGCCGGCGAATTATACAACATGTTGTATAATACGCCGCTGCCAAAAGACGAGCGGAGAAAAGGCGAGCTGTGTAGACAGCAACTCGTCTTTTCTATTGCCGTCTATGGGGCCGCACCAACGATCGTACCTTTTGCGCTTTTAATAAACTAAAAGTGCCGAAGATACAATCATATTGCTGTGCAGTGTAGACACAGCCATATAGTAGACTTCTATTCCACACAAAAATAAAAATTCTGGAGATTCTTTCCTCACAGATAGCTTTCATATCCTAGAAAAGTTAGGGCCTTGCCATCTCAGACATTTCTGCCATAGGATGGGATTCTTTTCTATGGGAGTTGCAAGTACAGCCAAGTGGTGTGTTCTGCTGTACTTGGAACTCCCATAGAACAGAATGGAGAAGGTGCGCAAGTATGCTCTACTTTTGGTTCTAAACAAAGACTTTCGAGAGCTCAGGCACATAATAGGTGTGCATCCCAGAGGAGGGACCCGAAGCTTTAAAGTGCAGGCAGGTAATGTGGTGTAGTGGGTGTGTGTGGAGGTCAGGCGTATTGGTGTGAATTTGCTGGGAGGTGTAGTGCAGCGGCACAGAAATCAACTACAGAGACTTCTTTAGCTTCAGAGATCTTGCAGGCTTTACTCACGACTCAATGCTTAAAGAGAACCTGTCACATAGGTTATGCCCCCCTTGCTGAGGACAGCACAAGCCAGTGTCCGACCTGCTGTTTCCAGCGCTGTGTCCCTTATTCTGTAAGATGCAGTAGTTTTTGAGTATTTAGTGCTTAAATCTGCAGTTTTCAGCCAGAAAAGAGTCATTCAAAGAGTCAGATTTTTTCAAACTCTGCCCATCTGAGGCTAGCTCCGCCCACATTCACTATGATCAAAGCTCACTCCAGAGCAGACTCTTTAGGCGACATTTTTTTTGGCATATTTTGCGCCAACAAACTGTGGTAGCCCCGTTCTATACATGTATGAACGGTTGTACACCAAAACTTGCACTAGGCACAGCACTTTTGAGTGCGCTGAAGATAAGTGCCAAAAATATGCTATGCTATAGTACACGCCAGATTTATGAACCCACATACGACAGGTTCATACATACTGTCGCATTCTACACTTCTCTATATCAATTCAGAACTGGCATATCGCCCTTTATCTATGACAAGATTAGTTTTATAGATAAGCAATTGTTTTCACTCCTCTGAACACTTGCAGCTTTGTGTACACAGACTAAATGTCCTGCACTTAAGTCACTTTAAAGCTCAGCTGTTATAGAGAAGGTAAATATGCTAATCATTGCTATAGAACCACCCACAGCCTGACGAGGCAGTGTAAATCTGAAGCAGTCTATGACTCTGTGAAACAGCATGGTAAGAATACCCCTTTAAACAGTAATGCTTTTTAATTTATTTTGTGTGAAATGCACACATAATTTAATCAAAGTCAAGAAATAAAAAGAGTAAAGATAGTCTAGCCAGTGGCCTGAGGGGTCTAACCTGGGAAAGAGGCAAAGATAGCAAAACAAAGAATGGATCCTGGTAACCATCATTGGGGTAAAGTGAGATTCGCTTACAGGTAGTTTTAACATGGAAGTTTATAGGAGACTGAAGTATCATACCGACAGGTAGATGAGTTCTAGGGCATCTCAGGCCCAATCATCAAAAAACGTGCAGGGAAGCAGGAAATGCCAAAATGAATTAAGCTGAAAAGATCCAAGTAAGGTCAGTGTTAGTCACTGTAGCAGCGAAGAGTTAGGGGAACACAAGTGCAACCATCTAATCATGATCAGAGTTTGGAAATAGATCTTTAAAGTTTATTTCAAGCTAAGGAAATAATACAAATTAATATAAACGAGTAACCAAGTCACTTTATTTCCCAATTTAAGTCTTTTGATTTTTCCTACGTTTCTAGATAATGCAGTATGAAGTGCCCGATATCCATGTTGAATGCTGTGCACATAACACAGTACAGGCTTTGCCCCTAGGCTCCAGTACATATAATTCTTTTGCTTCTCCTTTTGATTTATGATAGAGATAGAGACTACAATTTATGGGAGCCTAGACGACACATTAGTCTTTGTGTTACATTAATGGCATGAAAAATGGACATTAAATGTTCCATGCAGCATTATCTAGAAGCATAGAAAATATCTACACGGTACACATTGACCATCCTAATCGAGGCCAAAAGGGGCAAATGAGTAAAGCCAAGGCCTTGGCTTTTCTTAGTGTACACACCTAGCATAAATAATACATAATGTGATCAGGGCCTAAAAAGGCAAAAAATGGCAAATGGTATTAAAGGGGCATTGAGTTACATTGCCCTATTAGTGCACTTTTGTTCAGGGTTACCTTAGTGCCATTTGTTGCGCCTTTAATATCCTTCAGCCAAATAACAGCACTAAAGAGGAAATAAATGGCAAATGGGCAAAAAATGGGATATAAAGCACAGTAAAGGGCAATAAATATCAAATGGGTACTAAGGAGGAATTGAGTCCTATGCGTATCTACCATTCTGCTCAGATGTCCCTTTCTTCCTAACTACCATTCATTGATTCTTTAGTACCATTTGGTACAGTGACCCTTGGTAGCCATTTTTATTACATAAGGGCAATAAAGAGAAAGAAAATGGCATTTGGGTAAACACTGAACAGGAGGTTACAATAGGGGCAATAAATAGAATACAGTCAGTGGGGAGGCACTGAATCATGTGCCCATCTGTTGTTTATTTAGCTCCTTAGAGCCCTTCAGTGTCCATTTGCCTCATTTAAAAAACAAAACTAAAGCCCACGGCAAGTAATTGACCTACCGGGCCTTTTACTTAAGAAAACCACTTCCTATTATTAGGATAGCTGCTGTGCCATCTTCTGCAGAGTCCTTCTGTGTGGTGATCCTGCTCAGTCTAATGCCTTGAATTACTTCTAAGGCTTCCAAGTCTACCTCACCAAGCTGTAGGTAAATGAAGGCAGGAGGGCAGTGAGTGGGGCCAGCCATGCCAACCTATGACATAAGCTTACATGTCACAACGGTGGGCCAGGTGCATAGGAGTGGGCTTAGGCCATGTTCACACGGCTAACTGCGGGACGTAATTCAGTCCGTAATTACGCGCCGGAGTGCGCCAATTACGGACTGAATCCGTCCCAGTAACTACGGTAATCCACAGTTCCCATAGAGAATTATGGATTACGTCTGCTCTCCCTGCTCGGCGAATACGCCGAGGGGGGAGATATTTCACTTGTGAATTACCAGCGGCTTATACGCGCCGCTGGTAATGATTCTCTAGGGGCCGGCGAGGTGCCGGCCCCCCCGCTCCCTCCCCCACTCCCGCCCCCGGCCACATGGCGTAACTGCCCCGCAGTTAACCCGTGTGAACATAGCCTTAGAAGCTAAGTAATGGGTGCTATCAATTAGAGGTGATATTTGATAACTCTGATCCCAGATTTGTAGCTACTTAAATGCAATGGTCAGCCCTAACCATGTATCTAAAGTTTAGATGCATGAGAAGGGCAAAATCATTTTCACTGTGGGTCACAACAGCATTGTGGTTGTGCTCAAAGGGCCATTGTAGGGTGGCTAGGTGCCTTGGTAGGGCTGCCAGAGCTGTGTCAATGCATGTGAGTTGAACACAAGTTGTGTCTAAGCTCTCGGGACCCACATAAAAGATCGTGGTGGCCAGATTTGGCCCTCGGACCTTCAGTATCACACCTGTGATCTAAACTGTTATACAGGAGAATGGAGGGTGGGGTGTCCCCCTCCATCATTTAATCTCCCTTTCCCCTAAAAGCACTTAAGGGGTACTGACTCTTTGGCATGGGACCTGAGGGCCTAATGAAGGTCCTCAGGCCTGCCATCTTACTCCTTGCTTGATTTTATATGTAGTAATAATAATAATCTTTATTTATATAGTGCCAACATATTCCGCAGCACTTTACAATTTAGAGGGTATAAGTACAGACAAAAGACATACATTACACAGTAAAAAGTTACTTACAGATCAGACACAAAGTGTAAGGGCCCTGCTCACAAGAGCTTATAATCTATTAGGGTGTATGGGTGAGATAAGGTGTGAGAAGTGCTAGGTTTACAATGGTCCAGCCTTCTTACATAAATATGGGGTGGTAAAAAAATTAAAAACACCCTCCTTTTCCCACATATAAAAATAGATTTGGTACTGCTGCATCCATAAAAGTCCAGTTTAAATTAAAAACAGAAAGACGACTCAATTTGTTTTTTTTTGTCACACCACCTCCAAAAAGGATTGAAAAAATGGAAAATTGTACCAATGGAAACTACCACTCACACTGCACAAAAAAAGGGCTCCACACAGCTGTAACAATGGGAAAATAAAAAAGTCAGGTTTTCTACAACAAATAGTAAAATGTAATAAAAACTATATCAATTTGGTATCGCTGGAATTGTACTGACCCACTGAATAACATTAACATGTCATTTGTTTTGCACAATGAACTCTATGAAAATCAAACCAAATAAACAATTCTGCAATTGCATTTTTTACATTTTAACCAACCATTATTTTGGTCACCAATATATTATATGGTGCATTGACATTTTACATGTCTTTCAGAACACAAGCGTACTTTTACTGCATTGGGAATAGGTTAAAGTAGTATTCCTGTAATTCTAGTGGATCGATGATTGGGTGGAATATTCTTTTAAGGCATCCATACATTACGACTTGCAAGCTTCAGGATTATTCAGTTATTGCACCTATATTGTTACTATTTGCAGGAATTACAAGAAGAGTCATAGCTGTGATAACATGTCAAAGGAAGAGTGGTTGCTACTATTAATGTATGGCTGTTACTATAATATATAGTGTGAGGATCCTATGATTATAACAGGATTTCTGAGTAAAAAGCAGAGAAAATACTGTCCTTAAAGAGGACCTATCATTTACAGGGAAACCTCATGAAGTAACAGGAGACTAAAATATAAACACTTCCTTAATTATACTTCATTAGGAAAGTCAAAGCATTTCATATGTAAATTTTTTTTTAAGTGTTGGCCCTTTAAGACAGCTATGAAGTCAGCCCAAGTCAGTACCTGACAGCTTGTTGGATTACTATGTTGACAGCTGTGTCAAAGTAACTGCTTCTGAGCTGGAAGAGTCCACTGTGAAAGGGGGAACCAGGAAATCTAAATCATGTGCACACTGATAAACTCTGGGCTGCTATTTCTGTGCTGGATATAACACTAGCAGCAGTGTAATTCAGATGTCTGTAAACTCTGTCACACTATGTCCTCAGTGTGTGGTCTCTGCTGCAGTGTATGTAGTGAGAGACTCAGATTTCCCTGTACAAGGAGCTATGTCCTCAGCTCCCCCAGCACAGTTGGTAGCTCCCAACAGAAAGAATTCCTGCTACATAAAGAGCTCTGCTAAGAAAGTGAAACTAAAATCTGTCCCCCTGTAATACTGAGGTGAAACCCCTGATTTGCTAATGACATGTATTAGAAAAAAGTCTTATAATTTAATTCACTACTATATGTTGTGTTTGTGTGGAGGTGACAGGTACTCTTTAAGGGGTGTTCCCACATAGCAAAGTATACTGCACAGGTCATCTCTCGGCTGCATGAGAATGAGAAGGGCAGCGCTTGGGAGTTCCGAATATAGCCGAATGTGTGTGTTCAGCTATATATGGGAGCTCCCATAGAGTTGAATGGGGAGCCACAAGACACCACTCTCCTCATTATCATGCACGGTCGCCTTGCAGCTAGCTGAGAGAAGACCTGTGCAGTACACTTTGCCTCATGGGAACACCTCTTTAAGAGACAGTGGGCCAGATGTATTTAAACAGTCTCAGACTATATAGTAGTTCGTCTCGGTAGGTTAGTATAGCATTCATCTATATGTATGATAGGGACTTAATAAAAGCACTTTATAAAAGCGTCCAGCTGTCAGACACATTTGTGTGTGCTGAAAAAGTATCCGAGACAAATGTTTTCTTGGACTCACCACTTTGAAAGTGGCAAGGATTAGTACACTATTTTTGCAGCATTCATTGACATCAACATGTGACGCAACACGCACTCTAAGGCCTCGTTCACACGGCTTATTTGGGCACGGATTGGCGCCGTACTCCGCGCCGGATTTGCGCTTCAGTACGGCGCCAATCCATCCCTGTCATTACGGTAATTCACTGCTCTCATAGAGAACAGTGGAATCCGTCGCTCCTCCCCCCGCGGCAAATCCGCCGCGGGGGGAGAAAGTGACATGAACATTATTTAAAGCGCGGACGCGCCGTAAACAATGCATTGTCTATGGGGCCGGGAGCGGCGCCCCCTCGCCGCGCTCCGGCCCCGCCCCCGTCCCGCCCCTTATTCACGGCGGATTTGTGAGCTCAATACGGCTCACAAATCCGTCGGGAATAAGCCGTGTGAACACGGCCTAAGGATATGTTCACACGCCGTGTTGAGTCTGTGTGAACATACGTTATTAGATGCGTGTTTGGACACGCATCTAACAAATAAACTGTTTCCCTGAAAATAAGACAGTATCTTATATTAATTTTTGCTCCTAAAGACGCACTGGGTCTTATTTTCAGGGGATGTCTTATTTTTCCATGAACAAGAATTCCATTTATTCCAACTATAGTCATTTTCACAAACATCAGCATAATGGGGCAGCCACTGTTAATCCAAATCTATAGATTGCCCACATATTTTTCTGTTGGCCCAGCCTTTTTGGGCCCCCCCATGATGACGCTATTAAAGGTAGAACTTCCCCAAAAAGTTCAATTCTAGATCACTTTGGAGTAACTAAATTCCATCAAAAAATTTCTTGTGACTATTTCCAGTACAACAATCTATGGAAATTTTCGATCCCAGTTTTGAGGGAAAAATCAATATTTATTCAAAGACAGTCAGTCTCATCCTGGAACATCACATCACTCTCCAAACCTGTTTTTTCAGGGTAAATTCTTGGACCCATTTTTTTAGAAGCATTGGCCCCAATCTCTCATGCTAGCAATACATTTTCCCTTTAAAATGAGCACCCTTGTCCAGGTAGCCCCCCAACAAGGTAAACCTAAATGATCGCTAACGCTAATGTTGGTGGGGGGAGTTTAAAACAATGGCTGCCCGGGGTTTTAAATTTTCGGGGGGGGGGCCTTATATTTCAAGCTTGAAAACTTTTTTGCACTGGGTCTTTTTTCCGGGGGAAACGGGGAACAGGGTTTTACACTCTTGAAATGTAAAACAAGCATCGACTTCAGACAAGTATCGTCGAGCGTTTTTAAAATTGCGTCTTTCGGACCGTTCAAAAATTGACAGTCAATTTTATTCAAAAGACGCAGCAGGAGCCCATTTAAAACTAAGGTAAAATCCTGCTCAGCCACAATGCATCCAAACTGCCCCTGGTTTGGATCGTTTTGGAGCCGATCGACGCTGCATTTTTGGATGCGATTTTCGGATCCAAAAATGCCATGTGAACATACCCTAAGAACTGAAGCAGACAAAAGTGTGGAGAATGTAGGATGTTTATGGCACAAATCTTTTATACATGTGTTGGACATGGCCAATGACATTATTTTTGTCAGGTAGCATGCCAGAAAACTGGTGCAGCCCATTTCATACATCTGGTCCACATAATGTGATTGACAGCTTTCCCTGTATCAGTGTGTGTGCAGAGCAAGCTGTCCTTCAGTGTATGTGAGCAGGGTCACCAAGACTTTTTTTCCTTGGGTTGGGGTTTTTGCTTTTTAATCAAATAAATCATCAAATCAAAATAACCCTATAAACCCCAACAGGGGGGCAGGGGGGAAAAAAGGGAAATTTTTTTAAAATTAGGGGCCCCCCCCGGGGGGGGGGGGGGGAGGGCCCGGGGGGGGGGGGGGGTGGGGGTTTTTTTTGTGGGGGGGGGGGGGGGAGGGGCGAAAAGTTTTAAAAAGGGGCGGGGGGGGGGGGGGGGAAAGGAAATTTTTTTTTTTGGGGGGGGGGGGGGGGGGGGGGGGGAAAAGGGGGGGGGGGTTTTTTTAAACGGGTTTTGGGGGTTTTGGGGGGGGGGGGTGGTGGGGGGGGGGGGTTAAAAAGTGGGGGGGGGGAAGGGGGGGGGGAACAGGGGGGGGGTTTTTTTTTTGGGTGCCCCCCTTTGTTGGTTTGGAAAAAGGGGGGGGGGGGGAAGTGGGGGGGGGGCGCCCCGGGGGGGGGGGGGGGGCGGGGGGTTGGGGGGGGGGGGGGGGGGGGGGGGGGGGGGGGGGGGGCCCCCCCCCGGGGGGGGGGGGGGGAAATTTGTTGGGGGGGTTTTTGGGGGGGGGAAAAGGAAAAAAGGGAAAAAAAGGGGGGCGGGGGGGTGGTTTGGCCCCGGGGGGGGGGGGGGGGGTGGTTGGGGGGGGGGGGGGGTTTTTTTGGGGGGCCCGGGGGGGGGGGGGGGGGGGGGGGGAAGGGAAGGAAAAAGGGGGGGGTTTTGGGGGGGGGGGGGGGGGTTTTTTCCCCTTTTAAAAATAAAGACGTGTCCACATCAAAGTTTTATCATTGCGTTATTCTTTTATATATTCTATGACATTTAGCAGCTTTTGTGTGGTTTATTGTATTTCGTTTATAGGAGCAGCTTGACAGAACTCAGAATCCTAAGGGAGCAGGTATACATTCACATAGTCCCACAATGCAGCATCAATGCAGAGAACAGGCGATGAGGGCAAAACTGCGGTTAATTTAATTAGCTCATGACTTGATAGTCTCATCTCACATGCAATATCCAGACATCTGCTGTTCGGAAATAAAGGATTCTCCAGAACAATGAACTGCACTGCCTGAAAGGATTAAAAAACCCGCAATGCAACATCAGGTGCACAAATCACATCAGCAGGTGACAGCTCTGAAGTTAAAAGAAAAAAAAAAAGTCTAGTGGCAACTGGAGTAGAGAAAAGCCTGTCCACTACTTACACAGATGTAACAACTACTGCAATAATCCCAATGCTCCATAGCAAATTTCAGAATGAAGCAACACTCAATACCTGAATCATGGCATACAATATTTATGGATAGCTTGAGAAAATGATGTTACAGAATAGGTTATAAATGTTTCAATGGTGGGGGTCTGACTGCTGTGACCTCCACTGGCCCCCAGGTTCCCTGTTTCAGTGGAGCTGTTGTTTGGCATGAAGGCTGCTGTTTCATTTAAAGTCTGGGGGACTGCCAAAAAGAAGCAGAGTACAGCGTTGAGTCTGGCACACTAAGGGTATAGCAATGTGAAATAGAGCAAACGCAGTCCAAAAAACTCCTAAGGCTCCACCGCAGTATCTTCACAGTTTTTCATGGCATCCTCATGGATACTTGCAACGTATTATACGGCTCAGACAGTGTGAATGGGGCCATGCTAAACTGTGGTCAGGTATAAGTCAGACTACAAGCTGAAGCCCTGTCTCCATGTCGCTCTGCCTGTATATCTCTGCAGTATTCACTCCTCCTCTCTACGGATTTCTATTAGCAGTGGTGCAGGGAAATTAGAAGTAGTGGCTCATAAATAAAGAGTCATTATTACGCACTTACTGTACTACTAATTTTTGCAGTGTGTTGAAAATAGTGTCCCTTTAAATGTTTAAAGGGGCGTTCTAAAAGTTTTAACTGTTCAGTCATCAAGGGATGAAAAAAATGTGAAAAAGAAAGAAAAACTTACCTTTTAAATCTACTGTTAATTTTTCTGTGACCCTGCAACTAGTCACAGGCCACAGCGATATCCTGGAAATACCACACATGACTGCGGCAGCCTGTGATTTGCTGTAGGGTTATGTGAAGAATCAACGGTGACGTCATTAACAAGGATCGGCCACGGCCATGGAATGAGGTAAGTTTTGACTTTTTTAAAAATTGTGTTATCCCCTAATGACGAATAAGCAGTAAAAACTTGTAGAATACCCCTTTGAAGTTTAAATAAGGTTCCAGAGTAGATCTAAAGTTAGTTTGGAGGAAAACCATAACTCAAAAAGAAGATCCAAACCACAGAAAATGGTGGAAAGAGAGTAGCTTGACTAGTAACAAACTTAATGACAAAAAAAGGGAAAAAAATTATCCTAAAACTTAACTTTTAATAAATAAAGATAAAAAGCTCCATACGGGTACAGTATCTCTTAGAGCCAAAATACCAGACAAATCATCAGAGACTATAGGGACTTCTAGGGTAAACGTTGCAACAGGGTGAGGTTCCTGACAGGGACGCCCTTATCAGGGCGACCACCCTGATTAGTGCAGATGAGGGTTACTATGGTCCTGTGCTTAGGGCTTACTAGGGACTTTTCATTAGTCTTGCTCCTCTGTTTGTGACACCTTTTTGATCAACGTATGATTTATGTCTGGTATTTTGGCTCTAAGAGATACTGTACCCATTTGGAGCTTTTAATATTTATTTATTAAAAGTTAAGTTTTTGGACTATTTTTTTCCCCTCTTTTGTCATTGAGGAAAACCAAAAGCAATATTAT
Organism: Phyllomedusa bahiana; assembly: GCA_025379985.1. Classification (NCBI taxonomy): domain Eukaryota; kingdom Metazoa; phylum Chordata; class Amphibia; order Anura; family Hylidae; genus Phyllomedusa; species Phyllomedusa bahiana. The sequence goes on from JAODAL010000889.1 coordinate 227,650, forward strand.
TTCATTTTAAGAGTAACCTGCCTGGGATAATTTTTTTTTGCTCTGATTTTTAAGAAAACCAATAAAGTTTTACAGAATGCTTGCCAACCATTTGTGGTGTCGCGGGGGGCACAGAGGGATGCAGAGAGGGACGATGGGAGTGAGTAGCTGCTGCTCTTTGTCACAGTGGCTACACATTTGTCAGGGAAAGAGAAGCAGCAGCCTGATTTTTGCCATAGTGATTGGCTCCTCTGGCTGACTATTCCGTTTTACCTTGCTCTTAATGAATGTCGCCCATTTTTAAGATCTCTTCTTGAATGTGAGTATTCTTATTTATTTTCAGAGTCTGAAACCTACCCTGATTAAGTGAATTCACAAGCTGTAGCCCACTCACAGCTCTTGTGTATAAAGCCTTGCACCAATATCACTTGGCCATAATCAGGACAGGATTTCAGCTTCTGGAGGCCTCTTGTTCATGACTGTATCACAGATCTGTGTAGTGTTGATCCATAACACGTTGCCCACAGAAAGCTTTGGGTACCAGGTTGTAACCAGTGGTTACTTCCAATACAAGAATATTTCCATTCACTAATAGCATATTACGATCATGAACATGGCAAGGAATTGAAACACATTCATACATTAAAAAGTTTTAGGACTCTTCCTTTCACAATGATTAAACTTTATATGTATGTATGTGAAGAGGGTTATGTGTTGCATGTAAACGAGTCTCTAAGAGTAAAACTGGTCATCAGCTTTACTAAGTTTGAAGGAAGTCTAACACTTAGACTGAGGAAGGTCCCTGTCCTGGGAGGGGTTAGTTGGTGCCAGTAGAGGAGTTTTTCTTGCTCTGACGCATGGACTCAGGGCCGTAGCTATAGGGGGTGCAGAGGTAGCAGTCGCTACCAGGCCTTGCAGTCTGAGGGGGGCCCAAAAGTCCTTCTGCCACATAAGGAGATACCACTGTTGTAAATGAGACATGGAAGCTGGAAGCTCCCATTTAACTTTTTGCACTCGGGCCAAGAACTTGAAGTTATGCCTCTGCATGGACTGGTCAGTTAGGCCTAAAATGTAGCCTAAGTCAGGTCAGTTCTGGAGAACAGCGGATGGGACTTAGACATAGTAGGAAGAGTGGTGGCATGAGACCTGTGTACAGGGTCTAAGAAGGAGGCAATACCCCTTATATGTTGTAAAGAAGTGGATCCTGTAAAAGTGCCTTTGTGAGTAGGCCCTTAGGTTAATGAGGTTTAACCACCAGTCAACAGCGGGAAATACAACCTGAGAGATGAGGCCTGTGTGATGCAACACAGTTATAGAGAATGGCACCTGTGAAGTCAGCAGGGACCCTAGTGAGAGAGAAGTAGTATTCAGAAACATTCAGGTAACAGTACCTGAATATACAGTATGTGTATAATGTAACCACTAGGGTTTTGTACTATATCTATGAGGCTTACACTACTGCCAATAAAAAGTGGTGTTGGTGGTTGGAACTGATTCGGTCAGTTATTCTCTTCTTTAAAATAAGTATAAAGTATTACTTTTAATCTGAAAGATTTGAACATAGGTAACCAGCACTTGAAATATTAATTCATTTCTGTTTCTAGTCTATATGTAAAAGGGTTAAAAACAAAAACCTCAGGATCTATTAGCTCAGCTGGTGAGACCTGCTGTGCATTGTGGGGAATGCAAATATATCAGCGCTTTATGACAAGGAATAATAGCATGAAACCAATCCTCTCTGCAGGTGTCTTCACATATCTAAGGAGCTCTCATGAGTGTAACTAGGGTGATAGAGATGCTGCAGTGAGTCACATATACCATGAGTAGCAGAGGTTAAAGGGGCATATTTACCGTACTCATATATATCTATATATAAGATTAAAGAGTTGTTTATAGGCCTTATTCTTTAATGGAATAATTAAGAGATTATTGTCAATTGATAATGTGTTCTGGATTTAATTACAGTCACTTTCATACATTCAATTTCCTAATAAATACAAACAAAAAAAAATATAAAAAAAAATATATCTAAAATATATAAAAAATATATTAATATATATAAAATATATATAATAATAAATATAATAGAGATAGAGAAGAGAAGAGAGAGAGAGAGATACACAGTGGGGGTATCTACTTTGCCTCCTACAATTCAGTTGTTTTAGAGTTCAGTACTCAGAAAGCTGTGGATTGAAGTATGAGGCTGGCTTCTAGCAAACATTTCTTGAGGCAGAGCCATATACAGTGGGGAAAAAAGTATTTAGTCAGCAACCAATTGTGCGAGTTCTCCCACTTAAAAAGTTGAGAGAGACTCACGCGGTGAGATCTTGCATGGAGCCCCAGATTGAGGGAGATTATCAGTGGTCTTGTATGTCTTCCATTTTCTAATTATTGCCCCCCACGTTGATTTCTTCACACCAAGCTGCTTGCCCCCTTTCAGATTTATCTTCCAGCCTGGTGCAGGGCTACAATTTTGTTTCTGGTGTCCTTCAACAGCTCTTTGGTCTTCACCATAGTGGAGTTTGGAGAGGGACTGTTTGAGGTTGTGGACAGGTGTCTTTTATACTGATAAACAGGTGCCATTACTACAGGTAATGAGTGGAGGACAGAAGAGCCTCTTAAAGAAGAAGTTACAGGTCTGTGAGAGCCAGAAATCTTGATTGTTTGTAGGTGACCAAATACTTATTTTCTACCATAATTTGCAAATAAATTCTTTCCAAATCAGACAATGTGATTTTCTGGATTTGTTTCTCATTTTGTCTCTCATAGTTGAGGTCGACCTATGATGTCACTTACAGGCCTCTCTCATCTTTTTAAGTGGGAGAACCTGCACAAATGATGGCTGATTAAATACTTTTCTTCCCCACTGTATACATATATCAGTATTGTGGTCAGCAGGATTTGCTATTCTGGCTAATATACAGCCCTTAACAAACTGCTGAATCAGTAGGGCAAATTTATCAACACTAACTCTTAGGTCATGTCCCCACGGCAGCGGTTCGCGGCCGGTTTATCAGACGGTTTGAGGTTTTGCAAACCATCTGAAAACCGGCCGCAAACTTTTACATGGGGCTCTATGGAAAACCCGTGTAACAGTCCTCACTGCACGGGTTTTCCGCCCGGTGGTTTTTCAGACCGCAGGCGGCCCGAAAAACATTCTACTTGTTCATTCTTCTGTCCGGTTTTCGGGCGGAATATGAACAAGTGAATGCGAAGGGGGAGGCTTTTCTCCCCTAATCGCGGAGAAAAGCCGTCCTCCCACAGCTGTGTGCACGGCACAAAAACCGGATAAGTACCGGTCGGATAAACCGACCAGTATTTGTCCTGTGCCATGTAAACAGGCCCTTAGTTAATCTGATGCAGGTTTATACTGTCTAATCTAACCTTACACCATTTTTCAGTTGGCTTACTTTGTGCATTTTTTGGCACACTTCTCAATGAAGCCACCCCCCTTTTCTAGAGATCACACCCCTTTTGTCATACAAGTCGCAGAAGTTTCTAGAAACTCTCCAAAACACACAATAAATGTGCTGTAAAGCATGCACATCATTATTTTCTACCCAAATTGGGCAAGCATTCTGGCACAACTTCCTTAAAAAATGTGCCCCACTGTCTTTTCCAGGAAGAGCGCCACTCTTGTATATAGGCTACATCTGGTATTGCAGCTCAGCCTTATGTAAAAGTAAATAAAGAACTGAATGTGTCTTTTTGACCCAGTATTTTATAGCCTATAGGGATTTTCCACTTTAAATCTTTCCTTGATGTCACAGAAAGAATTTAAGGTGGTCGTACAGTATAAGGTAGTTTTTGCATCAATGATTGTTTACATAGCAGCTATTTCCCCTCAGTCCACTCAGGTTGAGCATGTTTTTACTACAGTGATGGAGATAGGCAGTGGGCAAGATAGACTAAGATTCAACCTGATTATTGTTGTCTCTGAAAGGAGATGTGTGAGTGGTGCCATGTGGGGTGCTGTTAACCCCTGCAGGCTGGTTTGGTGTAGGGAGATGGTGCAGCAATAACACAGGCGGACACAGTCTTTGCAGATGAACAGTAGCAGGGTTTTACTCTATAGAAGCACTGAATCTTGGCGGTAACAGTAATAGGTGCACAAATCTTAACTGTACACTTTAAAGCTCTTTTCTGTGTTTAATGTGTATGCCAGAAAATCTGCAGAGGTTTACAGAAAGTGTATCCATAGATACCTATTACCAAAAGAGTGTAAATTTGGCCTCCACTTGGTTTACAGCAGAGTTTGCTTTAGTGCAGAAAGGTGTGCTATTTCATAGAGCTGGATACAGTAAAAGAGCATATAATAAAATATACTTTAACACAGCACCCTATGTATAACAGATGCCACTGAGTGTAATTTGTTATAACTGCAGTGGTTTGCAAAAGCATTTATACCTCTTGAACTGTTCCTCACTTTTAAACATTACAGCCACAAACGAGTCGACCAGTCTGCACCAACCTTGGGATCAGATATTGGTCAAGACACGCTCGAATCTGATTGAGAGCCCAGGCAGTGCTGTAAGCCAAGGGTGGAATTATCAAAAGTTCAAAACACTGTTAACCTTTTGCTTGGCACTGTGATTATATATATATTATATATATATATATATATATATATATATATATATAAATTATATATATATATATATATATATATTATATTATATCTACATTGCCTTATTTTAAGGATGGCTAGTGTGGTGTGGGACTTGTAATTCCATGGCAACTGCTATGGTACTACAATCCAAGCATGCCACACTAGCCATCCTAGAGAGCCATCCAAATAAAAAGGAAATCACAAAACCAACATTATTAAACAAATAAAAAAAAAACCAAACCCCTAAGGCCATGTCACACGGCTTAAAATGGCGATTTCGTCCTAATTACGCGCCGAAGTGCGCCAATTACGGCCGAAAACGCCCATCATACGTAATTCACAGTTCCTAGAGAACTATGGATTACGTCTCCTCTCCCCGCCCGGCGAAGCCGCCGGCGGGAGATAATTGACAGTCACTTTCTGCGGCGTATAGCGCCCTAGCAGTGATAGTCATGGGCCGGCAAGAGTGCCGGCCCCCTGCTTCTACCCCGCTCCCGCCCCGCCCCGTCCACTACGGCGTAATTGCGGGGCTAAATTCGTCCCGCAATTAAGCCGTGTGAACATAGCCTAATACCCCAATTAAAACACGCGTCCAAAAAAAAGAAATCCATGTCCGAACCCATTTTAGTGATTTTCCAGCAGCTAACATTGCGAAAACTATTAAATAAAAACCGTGCCAGAATTGCCTTTTTTCATCCAGCCTCACAAAAAACGGAATGAAAATTGAGAAAAACATCTATGTACCCCAACATGATAACCATGAATATGTAAATTTAGCGCACAAATAAAAAGCCCTCACACAGTTCCATTGCCAGAAAAGCAAAAAAGATGTGAATTTTTTAGAATATTGTGAAATAAAAACATAGGGCGACATGTCCCTTTAGGGCTGCGCCATTTTTTGGAGTATTTTGTGCCTAATAACTGTTGACGCCCTATTCTCTATATAAATGAATTAGACATATTTTATGCCAGACACGACACATTTGAATGCGCCTAAAGCATCAAATATGCCAGCAATGATATGCTATGCGCCTATATTATGCTATGTGCCTAGATTAGGCGCATCAATTATACTATGCAAGGTAGACCAGACACCAGATTTTTGACAGGTCCATTCATTCAGGCGCACTATACACTCATTTAATGCACCTTAAAACTGGCGTGGAGGTGTCTCTTTTCTGACATGTCATCCATAGTTTTTTAAAGGGGCCATTATGATTTGGGGGTGCCAGGAGGGTCTTGTAAAAGAGAAGGGTGTGGCCTGTAAATAAGGACGGCATACTTCGAGACAGCCCTGGGCAGCATAAGTTCTGGCTTCACCACTGGCTAGGGGTTTTGCTTGCTATCAGGCAAACTTCCCCATTGCCATGTTGCTAGAACCATACAATTACCACAAGCTGAAAACATAGTGTAACAGTGGAAGACAACATGTTTTTACCCTACAGCATCTTCTGCAATAAATGAGCAGTAAAGTACATGTCAATCTTTTACCCTACTGTCCGGTATTTTCTTTGTTAAATAAGTTCTTTACATGTCTGTACAGTGCTGGGAGCTCGGTTTTTCCGATATCCAGCTTCAAGTCCCTTGTATAGACAATAGTTTGAATATAAAATGCCTGACTACTTGCAGCCACCACGAGAGGGAGCTAGCAGCATACTATTTATACATAAAGGTGGACATGTCTGAAGACTTTTCTTGTTGCCCATAGCAACCAATCAGCGTTCCCCTTTCATTTCATGTAGTGCTCTGAAGAAATGAAAAGGGGAACCCTGATTGGTTGCTATGGGCAACACGAAAAGTTTTAGACCAAGACAGTTTTCAGACATGTCCCCCAAAGTTTGGAAAAATTGAGCTTTTCTATTAAGATGCATTTAATAAATGATTCAGCACAGAATTTTTCTTATGTTTACTTTAATAAAAACTGGAGGGTGGACAAGAACATTCAGGGTCATTTTACATAATAATTAAAATTGAAAACAAAACACTTGACTTTAAACCCTTTTGTTGGAGATTTCCTAACCTCGAATTGTGTTACTAGAAATACAAGATACAAGTGTAATAAGAGCAACTTTGAAGGAACAAAGTGTAGCAGTTGCAGCCAAAGGTCCCAAAGGTTTGTCTGATATATTAAAAGCCATGGTAGATAGGTGTCCAGAAGCATCAAGTGATTGTAATGACTGAAGGGTTTGTATTTCTCAGTTCCATGACCTATTTGTCCTAGGAACCAGTAGGAGGGGGGAGCACAAACTTAGAAATTGCTAATTATACGTGCATACTGGCTCAGTAGGATGTGGAGCTGCAAGGATTCAGCAATGAAACGCTGTAATTTGCAAACATTTATGTTGCTCTTTCCAGCACTCTGCACTCTGTGAAGACACTTGTACACCTCGATAAATTTTCAATCACTTATGAACGCTTCAGTAATGTAAAGATCTGGGGCTCCTATTCTATTCTGATGACCCCCTCCTGGCACCCTACATGAGGATTGCTTGTCAATAGCAAGGCATGTGTATCCGCAGCTAAATCCTGAAATCATGGGCTATGCAATCACCGCTTTTAGTCTTTATGTAATATTCCGTTGGTGGTAGATGTGTGTGGGAAGAGGCTGCTGTGGTGTCGTGTCTGATAAGTATGCAGACGTCAACTCACAAGTGTGCATTATAATAAATAAAGCGGCTACATCTGTGGTCTAAAAAATCAACAGAATTGTCAGAAAAACATTAAAAAGCTGGAAGACAACCAATATGACCACTATTATAACTTAGATAAAGCATGGTTTACCCATCTTTCCTGCAACTTTGAATTGCAAATTCAATACCTATTTAGGTAGCTGTCAGATCAGCCAGAAGAGAGCCTCAGGGTATGTCTAAAAACCTGCAACATGTTCAATAATCCATCGTACTTAACTAGAAAAATGGCGGAAATTTACTAATGAGGTCAATGGGGAGGTTAAATACCGACCGGAAAACAAACTATTTGCACAAGTTTCAAATTTGGTCTCATTGACTTCAATAGTAAATTTACACACACACACACATATATATATATATATATATTGTGACTAAGTGACTACAGGTAGTTGCCTGTCTTTGCCACTAAGTGAATTTCGTCCTAGAAGAGACATCCCACCAAGAGCCTGGCTTGGTGGGGGGAGCCAATGTTATCTGTCAGCAACACTAGGTTGCTGACAGCTGTATATAGCATGGCTGATATCCCAGCCAGTCTCGGGATGGCTAGAAAAAAGCCTGTCTTTCCAGTGATCGGGGGGGGCGTGGCCTGCTACCTGGAATTTTGGAGCAGCAGAGCTGGAGAGAGGCTCTGGCCCCCAAGAGGCTGAGGGAAGCCTACACCAGTGGGTGAGATCAGAGCTGCATTGGTGGTACTGGACGCTAGGTCCAGACCACGGATCGAGAGGGACTAACGTGGTTAGTCAGTGGCCAGACGGCCTGAGGTTTTTTATTTGTATTGTTTGTTTGCATGTGCCTCAATAAAACTGGCTGAGGCCAGTGTTAAACTGGAGCCCAGTGTCTGTGTGCCATTCCGCCTACAAAAGACGGCGATCCGTGAGCTAAGTTCCCCCAGGACGGCCCAGGAGGGCGTCCGGACGCAAGTGAAGCGCTACATATGGTGGAGGATGCGGGCATAGTTGGCACGAATTGATACAGAATTGGCACATGTGAAAGTGCATGGGACTGTTGCAGCAAAGTTTAAAGGGCCAGCAGCCTGTGTGCACGGTGAAGCAAAAGACTGTTGTGCTGCCTGCAGATAACTGATGGGAGCACTTATCAAATACCTTGAGCGGGCAATTGCCCTGCTGAAGGAGGATATGGCGAAACTGCCTCATAATTCCTAGCAGCATAAGGCCTGTGCCGCGGCAATCCTTTCGCATACAGCGGCAAACCCAAAGAAAGGACGGCTCAACATTTCCCTAGAGGGTCGGTACAGAAAGTGGGGCTTCAAGGCAGGGCGGCGTTCCCAGAAGAAAGCCAAGTCGGGTATCCTCACCAGCAGAGTTACCTCCGGAACCGACTGAGCGACAGAGGTCCTTGAAAAACGGTCGTTACCAAAGGGGCAACCAGCCTTAACGATGGAGAGCAGCTGCTGAGGTCCAGCCAAAGGAAGTGCCAACCAGAACAGTGGAGTTGCTGGTAGGAGGGTCACACTTTTGGTGGATCTGACTGTCGCCAAAGGGTTTCCAGGTGAAACCCTGACATCATACCCTTTGTAAAGACCCGACCAGAACCGGGTAAGGCCGTTGAACTTTTTTTTGACATTTGTTGGGGGACTCCCAAACCATATTCTTGAGGTATGTGAAGACCTTCAAGTAGAGTTTGTGCTGGCAGTGACTTTCCCTACTTCTGCGCTGTGGGAAAACGGCGAGCGGGCCAGGCAAAGCAGGTGGTTGTACTGTGGGGCGCCCCTAAAAATTTGGTGCTGTGCCACGGCTTAAAGACCCCAAAATATCACCCAGGAAGGTCCCTAAGAAGTGGACTTGGGGGGGGTAAATGGGTGCCCATAACTGTTACCAATTTGAGAAAAATCCAAAAGAGCAGTGAAATGGTGCTACCCGGACTTGGAAAATCTTCAGGACTTTATGTTTATGATGCGTCTGAAAGGGGGTCTGTTGGAAAAGTCACTAATGAGATAAATGTACCTTTAAGAAGTAGCTCAGATCTATGGACTGAGAAGGGGGAGGGTAGCTGGCTTCCAGAGTCAGCTGCAGTAATGGCCAAGGGTGAAGTAGCTGCTAAAGCAAAAGCAGGGTGTAGCTCAGGAACGGCCCTGTGTGAACTAGCTCCTGAAGCAGCGCCCGCCCCAGCTGTAGAGCTGACAAGCTCAGGTGTGCCCCTAGAGGTCATGATTGACAGTGCTGAGACCATAGCAGAGAATGTGTGTCCTGGGTCTGGAGAGAGGGGTTAACACTACAGACTCGGGAGGAGCTCATGTGGTTGCCCCTGGCAACGAGGTGGCCACTGCATCCCCAGTTGTGGAAACCGGTGAATATGAGTGCGCTGAAGCTGTGTGTGAAGTGTCTGGAGTCCAGTTTGGGGGTGTGTCGCCAGTGTACCCCAGGCACTGTGTGTACCTGATTGTAGCCTGCAAGTTGCAGGTAATGGCCCAGGGATTGATGGCCACCAGTTCTGTGTGACTGCTGGTGGGCCCCGAGAGGGGCCTCATGTTTCAGTGGGCAGCCTGGAAGGGAACTGGAGGATCCTGGGAATGATTCGTCTCCTACAATGTGTGAGGAGACTAATTTAATGAGGGTGTGTCCGGACTCTGAGGTGTATGCCTGCATGAATGCAGCCTCAGATAGTGATGAAATGCCTGTGTAAGGAAACATGTGCTGAGATCTGTAGTACTACGAATCTCTTTCACTCCAGTGGTTGCTGTGTTGCCAGTAGCTTTTACTGCCATGGTCACAAAGACTGCAGTGATGGAAGGAGGGAGCTGCTGGGTACCACAGAGGAGGGTGTAGGCTTGAACCCCAGTGAGAGGCAGGTGAGCGGGGTTAAATCCCCAGATGATAAAGAAGTGCCTGGTTCTGAGGCAGCTGATAAATTCTCCCCAGAGGTTATGGATGACAGTAGTAACCGTATCACAGAGGTAGAATGTTTGTTTGGGTTGTGGCGACCTACAGTGGGTGCCATTTCCAGCCGATACCGCTGGGGCTATTGATGTTAAACTGTCACTGAGTTTGCCTAATGTGAACACAGCCAATTTTGTGTAAAGTGGAAGATCACAAGGAGGATGGCCGGGATGCTATGACTGATATCCCATTTCTAAATGTGTCTGCCATTGACTCCAGCTCATTGTGTGAATTTGAGGTTCAGAAAGATGTAGGAGTATTCCAGATAGAAGCTGATAGTTCTCCTTTAGAGGTGGTCATGGGGGATCTGAAAGAAACCTCTCGACCCATTGATGCAGAGTGTCTGCTGCTAGAAAGCGTCAGTGAGAAGTGTTCTGGTGAGGTGCCAGGTAAGGTCATCATGGCAGACAAAGTGTCTATAGAGGTTGCCAAGGTGACGCTGAAACCATTAGCATGCCTGCTGATTGTGGTGAGGTCTTTATGCAGAAACATGCAGATTTTTTGACTCCTGTAGTACAATATAAGCCGCCTCAAGTGGTCACCACAAGTCAAATACCAGTGGCAGGCTGTAAAGTCCATGTGAGTGCCAGCGACCCCTGTACTCATGCAAAGGTAGTGCTGGGAATGGAGCCAACAGAGGGTGAATGTGGTCTTTCAGCCACTGTGAGTCAAGTGTATGGAGGGACCAGCGAGTCCTCAGACATAAAAACTCACCCAGTAAAGAGGCGAGGATTATCGGAAGGGGTCTCCTAGATGTAGCGATTGTCTGCAATAACCCCGTATCATTGACCAGCAGGTTATGGGTGGCACAGGTGTACTGTGTGCCAGAGCGGGTGCTAGTCCAGGAAAATTAAAAGGGGTAGCTGACCCTAATAGAAGGAGATTGTTATGAGGACCAGAGGACTTGGGACATAGAGAAATTTAGGTCGATTGTATTCCTTGCAGACAAAGAGGTGTAGGTTTGGGCTCAGGGGCACCCCAAGGGGCCATGGTGAATAGAGACCCTGTGAAGTGTGCGGTCCTTACAGCTTCTGGTAACCCAGTATGGTTGCTGGGACAAACCCGGAGCCTCTTGCTTATGTAGACCCAAGATAAGGAAAATTCTGCCCAGTGGGGACAATGCCAAGATGGCCCGGGGTGGTGGGCAATCTACAAGGTCTGATAGCGCTGGTAATTGGGGGGGTCATTAGTAACCCCGTGAATGTCAGTATGCGGCTGTGGGGATAACCTCCTTGTAGTAAGGGGTGCATGGTGGTGACATCTATAGTAAATGGCAGTAGACTGATGCCAGAGGTGTGTTGAGTGCGTGGGATGAGCCCACAACTGAGGTGTATGTGGACCAGTTTGTCTCTGTTCCCATGGGTTGTAGGGAAGGGCGTTGCCCCAAAATAGGAGCTTTGACCCCGGAGGGAGCCTGGGTGATGTGAGAAAGCCCTACGGGCTTTATCAGAGGGGAGGGATATGTGACAAAGTGACTACAGGTAGTTGCCTGTCTTTGCCACTAAGTGAAGTCGTCCTAGTAGAGACATGCCACCAAGAGCCTGGGCTTGGTGGGGGGAGCCAATTGTTATCTGTCAGCAACACTAGGTTGCTGACAGCTGTATATAGCATGGCTGATATCCAGCCGTTAGGGGTTGGCTTCCCCGGAACAGCTGCAGATGGGTGGGTGGCTGTTCCTGCGTCCCAGGTCTCCAGGTTCCATGTCGGGTTTTGGGCCAGTCTCGGGATGGCTAGAAAAAGCCTGGCTCTCCAGGTAATCGGGGGGCGTGGCCTGCTACCTGGAAGTTGGAGCAGCAGAGCTGGAGAGAGGCTCTGGCCCCCAAGAGGCTGAGGGAAGCCTACACCAGTGGGTGAGATCGGAGCTGCATTGGTGGTACTGGACGCTAGGTCCAGGCCACGGATAGAGAGGGACTAACGTGGTTAGTCAGTGGCCAGACGGCCTGAGGTTTTTTATTTGTATTGTTTGTTTGCATGTGCCTCAATAAAACTGGCTGAGGCCAGTGTTAAACTGGAGCCCAGTGTCTGTGTGCCATTCCGCCTACAAAAGACGGCGATCCGTGAGCTAAGTACCCCAGACGGCCCAGGAGGGCGTCCGGACGCAAGTGAAGCGCTACACTATATATATATATATATATATATATATATATATATACACTAGTGCATCTCCAAGAATTAGAATATCACTGAAAAGATAATTGATATCAATAGTTTAAGTCAAATAGAGAAACCCATATATTGTATAGACTCAATACAGTATGAATTACAAGGTTTAATATAATACATCTGTGAGCCCTATAACATAAAAAGATAGTCCTGGAGAACCCCTTTAGTTTTAAATGATGTCCTAATTTTATATATGGGCCGTCCGCATTTGGTTTCGGACGGCCCAGTAAATAGAACTGTACTAGAATCTACCGTATTACGGCGGATTACTGAGCATTTTCTATAAACCGGCGGTTTGGAAATCCATCAGTATAAAATCCATGCTGTGTAGACTACAGCACGGATTTTCTATTGAGGTCTATGGGGCACTGGTTACAGTCAGATTTTTGCGGATTCTAAATACCAAATCCGCTTAAAAATTCTAACAAAAACCAGTGCTGTGTAGACAAGGCCTTAGTCATGTACAGTCATATGAAAAAGTTTGGGCACCCCTATTAATCTTAATCATTTTTAGTTCTAAATATTTGGGTGTTTGCAACAGCCATTTCAATTTGATATATCTAATAACTGATGGACACAATAATATTTCCGGATTGAAATGAGGTTTATTGTACTAACACAAAATGTGCAATATGCATTAAACCAAATTTGACCGGTGCAAAAGTATGAGCACCCCAACAGAAAAGTGACATTAATATTTAGTATATCTCCTTTTGCAAAAATAACAGCCTCTAGTCGCTTCCTGTAGTTTTTAATCAGTTCCTGGATCCTGGATGAAGGTGTTTTTGACCATTCCTCTTTACAAAACAATTCAAGTTCAGTTAAGTTTGATGGTCGCCGAGCATGGACAGCCCGCTTCAAAGTATCCCACAGATGTTCAATGATACTCAGGTCTGGGGACAGGGATGGCCATTCCATAACATTGTAATTGTTCCTCTGCAAGAATGCCTTAGTAGATTTGGAGCTTTGTTTGGGATCATTGTCTTGCTGAAATATCCATCCCTGGCGTAACTTCAAATTCATCACTGATTCTTGTACATTATTCTGAACATCTGCTGATTACTGAGTTGAATCCATACGACCCTCAACTTTAACAAGATTCCGGTGCCGGCATTGGCCACACAGCCCCAAAGCATGATGGAACCTCCACCAAATTTTACAGTGGGTAGCAAGTGTTTTCCTTGGAATGCTGTGTTTTTGGGACGCCATGCATAACGCCTTTTTGTATGACCAAAACAACTCAATCTTTGTTTCATCAGTCCACAGGACCTTCTTCCAAAATGAAGCTGGCTTGTCCAAATGTGCTTTTGCATACCTCAGGCGACTCTGTTTGTGGCGTGCTTTCAGAAACGGCTTCTTTCGCATCACTCTCCCATACAGCTTCTCCTTGTGCAAAGTGTGCTGTATTGTTGACCTATGCACAGTGACACCATCTGCAGCAAGATGATGCTGCAGCTCTTTGGAGGTGTCTGTGGATTGTCCTTGACTGTTCTCACCATTCTTCTTCTCTGCCTTTCTGATATTTTTCTTGGCCTGCCACTTCTGGGCTTAACAAGCACTGTCCCTGTGGTCTTCCATTTCCTTACTATGTTCCTCACAGTGGAAACTGGCAGGTTAAATCTCTGAGAGAACTTTTTGTATCCTTCCCCTGAACAACTATGTTGAACAATCTTTGTTTTCAGATCATTTGAGAGTTGTTTTGAGGAGCCCATGATGCCACTCTTCACAGAAGATTCAAATAGGAGAACAACTTGCAATTGGCCACCTTAAATACCTTTTCTCATCATTGGATACACCTGGCTATGAAGTTCAAAGCTCTGTGAGGTTACAAAACCAATGTTGTGCTTCAGAAAGTCAGTAAAAAGTAGTTAGGAGAATTCAAATCAATAAAATGATAAGGGTACCCAAATTTTTGCACCAGTCAAAATTTGGTTTAATGCATATTGCACATTTTGTGTTAGTACAATAAACCTCATTTCAATCCGGAAATATTACTGTGTCCATCAGTTATTAGCTATATCACATTGAAATGGCTGTTGCAAACACCCAAATATTTAGAACTAAAAATGATAAAGATTAATAGGGGTGCCCAAACTTTTTCATATGACTGTAGGTGCAGGCTGTAATGGCAGGCACTATATTAGGCTTGATGACAGAAATGGTAGCTTTAAAGGGGTTGTCCACTTTATGTCTTTATAAACTCTTTACTTATTATGTATATAGTAGGAAATCCTACAATTTTGTCATTTACATTATTCGCCTCTTTTATACCAGTGCAGTTGACCTTTATCTAGAAAACAAATGGTACATTCCTGTCCATAGTAATGGCTGCCATAGAGAAACTGCATGGACTAAACAGTCATGTGACCACCACAGAGGTCTGGGTAACTTCTCCAGTATTGCTACCTCCAGCAGTGTCTTATCTTGTCTGTCAGTGTCTGTGGAGAAACTTGTCGCACATTTTCTCTCGTCCTATCTTTCTGCCCTGTATCTCATTTTTTTAAAATTAATAACATGATATCCCATACACAGACAGCAGTAATACAAGTAACTACTCACAGTGATTACGTATAATTACTATGCCAACATTACTTCTTCATGTTTAGTCTATACAGTTACTCCATGAGCCATTACTATGGACAAGAATGTGCACTGTACCACTATTTTTCTACCATTATTTCTGGGGCCTGCTACAATGGTAAAAAAGAGAATTTATAATACATGTATGTTAGAAAATTGTATAATTTCCTATGATATACAGTTGAAACCAGAAGTTTACATACACTATATAAAAAGACACATATGCATGTTTTTCTCACTATCTGATATGGAAGCAGAATAAACTTTACCTGTTTTAGGTCAAATAGGAACCAAAATTATTTATACTTGCCAAATGCTAGAATAATGAGAGAGAGAATTTTTAAGGCATTTTTATTACTTTCTGCAAAGTCAAAAGTTTACATACAATTCATTAGTATTTGGTAGCATTGCCCTTAAACTGTATAACATATCAAACCTGCCAATATTCACTAGATAATAGTTGCAAAAAGCCAATCACAGGCTCCGGGCGTCTCAGCACTGAGCACCCAGCCGTACGCTGCATGGCGGTTCGCACTCTTGTTCTCTCCTGCTGCTGGTAAATCATATCGTTATATACACTATGTTTGTTTTTGTATTTTTATGTATGTAATTAGACCGGCTAAGTTTTTCTCTTCATTTTTTAGCCCCTGCATCTATGTGATGGGGTATATTCACTCTTTTTGAGGTAAGATCTATTATATCTATTCTCTTACTGTGTCGCATTTGAATCCGATGGCTAACATTCGAGGTACACTTTTGGCTTTTGTAAACGCAACTGTTGCCTAGTGAATATTGTCAGGTTTGAGATGTTGTGTCATATAACTTATACCTATCTGTGCATTTTTGGCATTTTTAGGTACTTGTGATAGAAACTGGTCAATGCTTGTCATCTTTGCAGTGATTTAAGTTTTCTAATTTGATATATTGGCTAAACGCCCCTTATATCTTTACCCTATAGGCATGTATTGTGCATCATAATTTTTTCCTTGACCCTTTGGTCCATTCAGACCTCTCATGTAATCCTACACTGGGGTGGATCGAAACATGTTGGGACGGGACTTTAGGTATTTCTAGGGTTTTCTTGTTGCAGGGTTAGGCTCCTGGCGGGGACGCCCTTATTGGGGCGAAAACAATGTTTTGTAGGTGAGGGACTGTGTAGTTTCCATTTTTGACAAGGTCTACTAGGGTTAATCTACCTATCCCCACCAATTTGTTTGTTTTCTTGATACTTTCTAGTGCATTACTGTGTTGTTTATTGCGAATATATCCAATTTTTGTGTGTATTTTATTAGCATTTCTAAATAAAAGCTAAGTTTTAGGACCATATCCCCTTTCTTTTTGATTTTGTGTCTGCAACTGGCTAAAGGGTGTGGATTTCTGGTTCACTTTGATAACCGGTATCCGTTGGTATATACCTTTCCCTCTTTCCCATGATGTCACACACAGAAAGAGTGTGTTTCTGGTGTGCATAAAAATATATCCACAGTTGTGTCTCTAACTCAGATGTGGCCAGTAAACCTATTAGATGCTTCCAAAGATGACATCATCATGTGGACTCTCCCAAACTGTTTAAAGGCATAGTGATCCTAGTGTGTGTAAACTTTTGACTTTCCAGTAAAAATTCTCTCTCTCTCATTATTCTGGCATTTGGTAAATCTAAATAATTTTGGTTCCTAACTGACCTAAAACGGGTAAGGTTTATTCTGATTTCATGTCAGATAGTGAGAAAGACATGCTTATGTGTCTTTTTATATAGTGTATGCAAACATATATATATATATACAGTGTGTGTGTATATATATATATATATATATATATATATATATATATATATATATTGTATGTAAACTTCTGTATGTGTATGTAAACTCTGGTTTCAACTGTACATAATAAACATAAACAATATGTCCCTGATTGCCATGAAAACTTACTAGGAGCTCCCTTCATCTGTGTAACCACTATTGATCACAGCATCTAAGAGGTAAACATCCAGAATCAAATTTAGGCTCGGTTCAAACTTTGGCCGACATCTATGAACTCGCATGCACCATCTTTGTAACTTGGTGCCGACACACCAGTTCTAAATAGATATAGAAAAGTGTATAATACGACAGTATGAATGAAAGTGTTATCGGCAAACATTTTTGACGCATAACACTCAAAGTGCTGCATAGAGTGTAATACGCCAAAGTTTGTATTGCAGTTTCACATCAAACCTTGGCACATGTTAGGCACATTAAAATGTGTTGTACCATCTATAGAACAGTGTTCCAGCAGTTTTTTGGTGCAATATATGCCAAAAAAATGACGCAGGCGAGTTCATAGATATTGTCCTTTGTTTTGCTGTATGTTCAAGGTATCCATTGGGGTACTGAGAAAAGCCGGACAAACGGACTACGTTGCTCTATGCATCTCTTCAGGGCAGCGATGGCTACATTGCAGTATCCATCATAGTACATAGTGAACCTAGCCTTAATTCCTAAATCGTACATAATGTGGGGTTGTAGGAGGTATTTCCCGTACGTATAAATTAGACATCAGGAATGGGTTAAAACGGCTCATAGTACTGTACTGTATAATATCAGTAAATAAGGTCACACATGGTTGAGGCCCTTAATGAAACTTAAAAAATACCTTTTTAAAAGTATGAAAAAAAGAAATGGCACAAAAATCTACTTTTTTCCCAAGTGAAAAATGCTCGTTTAACAAAAAAGAAAAAGAGACATAATTGATATTGCCGTGTTCGTAACAACCTTGGCTAGAAAATGGTAAATGCAATTAAGAGAAAACAAATTTACTGTTTTTTATCCAATTTCCCCAAAAAGAAAATAAAAAGTTGTATACATACAACCCTTACACAGATCCATCAACTAAATTGTAAAAAATATAGTTCCTCTAGTTTTTTGAGGTTTTTTTTGAGTCTTTATTGTGGAAAAGCAGTAAAACAAAAAGACAACAGAAATGTGGTATCTCTCTAAATGTACTGACTCACAAAAATAAAGTTAATCTGTCATTTTTACCACATGGTCAATACAGTAAGACCCAAAACCTAAGAGACTGCAGAATTGCTGTTTTTGCCAATCTACTCCCCCAAACAAAATAATAAGTTTTCAATATATTCTATGTACTTTAAAATGGCGCTATGAAAAATACAACTGGCTCCTCAATGAAGAAGTCCTCCTGTGGAAAAATCAAAAAGTTACTTTCTGTTAATCACTGTCATGAAGGGGTTACATTGTCTTGTTATCTTCAGCTGGGATTTATTTTGGAACTATCAGAAATATTTTGCTCATCCTTTTGTCCCAAAGGATGAACTTGTTCTTATTATAGGTGGATTGTCTCAAGGCGACGGTTTGTTGTTTACTAATTGTTCCATAGGAAGGCACTGTCTAAATAATCCTAGAAACTTCTAAGAAATCAGTTATTAAGTAGCATGAGCTCCCAGTTATGTCTTATCGGGAAAAAACAGCTTATAATTGGTAGGTGTATGCGAGTTTTGACCTCTGCCAACCTACTAATCTGAGTAGCTGTGATCAGGGGCATAACTAGAAGTCATATGGCCTCACCATCTAATGACAGGAAACTAAAACAGCAGCATAAATGGCAATAATTAATGGCATAAATAATAGTGCCATATATCAGAGAAACTACATTGTAGTGCTAGATAGCAGAAACCACCAACTTCTTATTTCTGACAAAAATGTATAATGTTCTTGGACCTGAATAGGGCCCCTCAATCTCTGGGGCCTATAGCAGTTGCTATGTCTATAGTTACGCCCATGGCTGTGATAAGTTAGTGACAGCCACATGCATATCGGGAGCCATCAAAGCAAAATACATCTTTAGTAAGGTTGTCCCATCTGGAAATTGCTTGTCCAATTGCCCTGATAGGGCATATGAAAATCACAAAAGGTGACCACCCACTTGGGACTTCCCTCTACGAGTCAGAATTGATCTGGCCTGTCCAAGCAAGGGCAAATCATGGCCTGAGCATACATATAATACAAAAAATCGATGACCTCCGTTATGTCTCGTGCCTTTAAATTACAAAAAGTTTGCTCCCATCTAAGCTCACATTAATACATCCAGAGTGATCCGCTGGCTCGGCGGCTTCAACAAGAATGCAGGCGAGTGTGTGGCATGTCATGGCCTGACCCAGCCTTCCCAGTTTTCTATATGGAAGGACCACAACCACTTTAAGGATTTCTATTCATTTCCATGGAGTCCAGGGTCTGGATGAAAGCATCCATAGAGATGTGGTAATGATGTGTAATTGTCACGGGCGGTCCCGCAGCCCGCAGGGTGGGCTGTGGGCGCACCCGTGTCCCCGCTTGTTCCCCCGCACCAGGGTTGAGTGGCGCCGCGGTCCGCATCTCGGGCCGCGGACGCACTCGCTCTTCTGGGAGCCAGTACTTACCCCGCTGCATTCCTATCCCCGTGCGGGTCTCTGCCGGCTGCTGCGCACGCTCCCGTTCCCTAGGGCGCGCTGCAGTCCTGCCATATTTAAAGGGCCAGTGCGCCGGTAACTGGATAATTGCCGGCCGCTGGTCCTATATATTGGTACTACCTCCGGCACTTTCCCGCCGGATCTATTGTGCCCTAGCCTTTAGAGAAAGCGTTACCTCTGTGCGTCCTAGTGTTTTCTACGTTGCCGACCCTTCGCTTACGTTTCTTGACCACGAACCTTTGCCGCCTGCCCTGACCTATCTGCCCGTCCACGACTACGAGTTTGGTGATACGCTTCGGTACCTGGCTGCACCTCGGCCACCACCACAGGCTAGTCATGCTCGGGGTAGCGACCTGGTAGGACTCCCGCCACAGCAAGTCCATCCCACTTTGTGGCGGGCTCTGGTGAAAACCGATACCTACTTAGACTCCACTCCCTGGCGTGGCTTACACCATTGCTTGCGGCGGTCCAGAGGATCCACTACTCCTGCCGTTACAGTAATTTTGTATAAAAACAATTGCACTTTATGAGTGCTGTCTTAATCATTACTCAGCTTCACATTCTAATATAATAAAATTGTGGCTTTAACAGACTGTGCTGTATTATCAGGTACCATGGTTCCTGATTGGTAGATGTTCATGATAAATCATATAAAACATACCTTTCAGGGCATATTGTTTTAAGTCAGAGGTGTCCTATAATTGGTTATATTTGCATAGCCTTCTGCTTCTATACTTGACCATCAGAATTATCGTGCTATAGGTTGTTAAATGAAAAGAATTTTATATATCACTGGATCAATTTGCTTTCTTAATAATGAAGAAGCTCTTTGATCCCCGGCCAGCATCCTGCTCAGCAGATCTCCCTGCATTGTCCTCATGACCTTGCAGTGATGTGATACTGTACACAACGCCGCACTCTTCATATAGCAATGCATTTTCCATATTAATCATCCTATTCCTGGAAATGACTATGATAAGGTACAAGGATGAGGTTTCATCCTCCATACAAAAATCACGGTGTTGGTAAAGGACGTGTATCACTGTATGTTATCAATAGGCATTGATTTCTGTAAAATATGATACTATAGTGCAAATGAATAATGGTGTACAGCCTGGTACACCTCCAGCAAATATAGGCCCCCCATTAATGTACATGTTTTTCCACAACATACCTTCTGTAATACTTCCCTTTTTGTAGAAGAATATAATCATTACAAGACAACCCCCATGTACAAGAATATAACTGCAGGTATCTGCGAAGCTTTGTGGAGAAGCATTCTTTTGTGAAGGTCTCACAGGATAGACTTTCAGCGCTAGAAGCCCCGTTTACAGTAAGGGAAGTACATCAAGTCATTGCTGGCCTGCCGATGGGGAAGAGTCCGGGCCCCGATGGCTTTATCGCTGCATTTTATAAAACGCTTAAAGAGGAGCTTTCTGATCCCTTGTTGGAGGCTTTCAATTCGGTATGGAGGGCCAGTCCTTTCCCCCCATCGTTTTTGCAGGCAGTCATTACAGTGATACCCAAGCCAGAGAAGGACCCCTTACTGTGTACTAGCTATAGGCCCATTTCGCTTCTTAATACGGACGCAAAAGTATATGCGAAGCTATTGGCAAATAGGCTTGCCGCGCTTCTCCCAGACCTTATTCACCTGGACCAGGTGGGGTTTGTCCCTATGAGGGAAGCTAGGGATAACACCCTTAAAACGTTCTCCATAATTCATTTTGCCCAGCAAACACAGGTTCCATTGATGCTCATGTCCTTGGATGCGGAGAAGGCGTTCGACAGGGTGGACTGGAAATTTCTGGAGTCTGCCCTGTCGGGCGCCGGAGTGGGGCCAGTGATGATACAGCGAATATTTGCCCTATATCATTCCCCTTCGGCAAGGATTAGAATCAATGGCTCGCTTTCAGAGCCCTTTCAAGTTAAAAATGGGACGAGGCAGGGTTGTCCCCTCTCTCCTATCCTTTACACCAGCGGTCCCCAACCTTTTTTCTACCAGGGACCGGTTTGATGCACGACAATTTTTCCACGGCCCAGTGTCATGCTGTGTCATTTAGGGGTATAGTATAGTATAGTATGGGGTAACCAGTATTTTATAACTGGAGACTGATTGTCAGCTCTGTGGGTCACTATTATATTAATAATGCTGACCCACAGAGCTGATAATCAGTCTGCAGTAATATTGATAACTTTTTTGGGTCGCATTATACATGAAATATAATAAAACATATGAAATTTCAGCTCTGCCCTTTTATAGAGATTTTGGGCCCCCTGTAATAAAAAATATACCCCCCCCAGTAGGGGAAACATAGCTGCCCCATTTTGTGATACAAGCTGCCCCCAGTAAAAAAACATAGCGCCCCCAAATTGTGATATAAAAGCAGCCCCAGTAGTGATATTTTGCTCCCCCCAGTAGTGATTTTTTGCTGCTCCCTTGTGGTTTCCCAATGGGTCCCCCATTGGGCATATAAAAGCTCCCCCCAGAAGTGTTTAAGTGATACAAAATTGCCCCCAGTAGTGATATATACTGCCCCCCAGTAGTGATAAAATAGCTCCCCCCTTTAGTGAAACAAAAGCTCCCCCCATAGGGGAAACATATTTCCCCCCAGTAGTGAAACTATTCCCCCCAGAAATTTGAAAAATAGTTTCCCCCCAGTAGTGATTTTTAGCTGCCCCCAGTTTTTATGATATATAGCTGCCCCCAGTAGTGATATATAGCTGCCCCGAGAAGTAAATATATAGCGCCCAGTAGGGGATATACGCCCCGAGTATTTTTTTTTTTAAAAGTTTCCCCATATAAATACATGTTTGCCCCCATAATGATACATGGGCCCCCCCAAGTAGTGATATATAGCTCCCCCAGTAGTGATATATAGCTCCCCCCAGTAGTGTATTTAGTTTCCCCCATTTGGGTTACTTAGCTGCCCCCTATTGTGATACAAAGTTTCCCCCGGTAGTGATACATACCCCTGCCCCGATTATGATACATAGCTGCCCCGATTTTATGATACCTAGCTCCCCCCAGTGTTTTTTAAAAATTAGTTCCCCCCAAGTTTTTTTTAAAAGCTGTTTCCAGTATTTTTAAATATAGCCCCCCCCCAGTATCATATATACCCCCCCCAGTATTTATTTTTTGCTCCCCCCAAGTAGTTATATATTGCTCCCCCCAAGGAAAGTTATATATTGTTTGCCCCCTTAGTTTATATAGTTTCCCCCAGTATTAAAAATATAGCTGCCCCCAGTATTTTATATAATAGCTGCCCCCATTGTTAATAAAAGCGGCCCCAGTAGTTAAAAATATAGCTCCCCCCATAGTTATATATACGGGCCCCGGGATTTTTAATATAGCAACCCCCAGAGTTAAAAAATCGGGCCCCCAAAGTTATATATAGCCCCCCCAGTTTTTTTAAAAATATATTTCCCCCCAGTAGTTTTTAATATAGTTTCCCCCAGTAGTTATTTTAAAACGGGCCCCCAGTAGTTATTAATAGCGGGCCCCCAAGTATTTTATTAAAATAGCTCCCCCCAGTTTTATTTTATACTGCCCCCATAGTTATGTAATAGCTCCCCCCAAAAAGTTATAAAAATTAGTTTCCCCAGTATTAATTTTAAAGCCCCCCCAGAAATTTATATAAAGCTGCCCCCAGTAGTTATAAAAAGCTTCCCCCGGTATTTATATATACCCCCCCATTTGTTATAAAATTTGCTGCCCCCAAGTAGTTATAAAGCTGCCCATTTGTTAAAAAAAATAAACCCCAGTATTTTTATTAATAGCTACCCCAGTAGTTTTTAAAGCTCCCCCCATTAGTTTTTTATATAGCTCCCCCCAGTAGTTATAAAATTAGCTCCCCCCATTTATTTTTATATATAGCCATACTTCCCAACTCTCCCGTTTTTGGCGGGGGGGCCCCGCAATTTGGGGGGTCCCCCCCTCCCCCCCCCGGGGGGAGTTGGCTTTCCTCCCCGGGCCGCCAACGGGCGGGGGGGGGTCCTTTAAATTACCGCGGCGCAAGAGTAGCGCTGGGGGCGCTACTCTTGCCCGCGGGGGCCCCCTCCTAAAGGCGGGTGAACGCGGCCCCCCGCGGCCCCCTCACCCCGCCCGCCCGTCTCCTGTGCGGGGAAAGGGGGCAGGAGGGATCGCCCCCCCTCCCCCTCCCCCCTGATTTTACCCGGGGCCGGGGTGTGCGCCCCCACATTTCAGTTTAGCGGCGCAGGGGGGGTGACGCGCGGCCCGCAGGGGAGGCGCGGGCTGCTCTTTTACTTCCCCCCGCGCCGATTTGGGGGGGGGAAAAACGGGCAGGGCTGGCCCGGGGGCTGCAGGAGCCGGTTAGGTGAGTGGAAATTTTTTTATTTTATTTTTATTTGGGTTTAGGGGGCTCTAAACCGGCTAACAGAGAGGGGAACTACCCGGCAACAAAAGGGGGGGGTTTACTGGCAAAAATGGGGGGATCCACCTGGCAACAATTTGGGGGGCCCCACCTGGCTTTAAAAATGGGGGCCTACCTGGCCTTTAAAATTTGGGGGGACACTGGCAAAAAAGGGGGGACTACCTTGGGGAACAATGGGGGGGAAATACCAGGCAACAAAGGGGGGAATACCCGGCTTTAAAATGGGGGCACAAACCCGGCTTAACCCGAGGGGGCACTACCTGGTAAAAAGATGGGGGCACTACCTGGCCCAACAGGGGGGGGCCCAAAACTGGCAAAAAATGGGGGCACTACCCCTTTGGGTAAAAGATTGGGGGCCCCTTTCCTGGCCCAAAAAGATGGGGCACTACTGGGTAACAGATGGGGGCACTACCTGGCTAACAGATGGGGGCACAAACCCGGCTAACAGAAAGGGGGGAAATACCTGGGGTAACGATGGGGGCACTACCTTTGGGAACCAATGGGGGCCACTACCCGGGTAACGATGGGGGGGAAAAAAATTGGGGTAACGATGGGGGCACTACTTGGCCCAAAAGAAGGGGGCCCACCTTTGGGTAACAATTTGGGGGCACTTTCCTGGCTAAAAAAATGGGGGCACTAAACCCGGGTAATTTAGTTTGGGGGGAAATACCCCGGGTAACAGATGGGGGCCAAATACCTGGCTAACAGATGGGGGCATACCTTGGGAAAAAAATGGGGGACTAATGGCAACAATGGGGGCACTACCGGCAACCCCAATGGGGGCATACCTGGCAACAAGGGGGCACTACCCGGGTAACAATGGGGGCCTCTACTTGGCTTTTTATTTTGGGGGACTAATTTGGGTAAAAAATGGGGGCACCTACCTGGCTAAACCCAAAGGGGGGGCCCCCACCCGGCAACAAAGGGGGGGATCTTTTGGGGTAAAGGGGGGGATCTACCCTTGGTACAAAGGGGGGAGACCAGCCTTTAAGGGGCACTACCTGGGTTTTGGGGGGAACTACCCGGTTTTGGGATTACCGGCTTTCTTCCCAAAACCGTTATGCGTTAGGGAGTGGGTGTGGCTTTTTTTAAGGGGGTGGCCCTAAACCCAAAAGATGGGGGTGTCCCTGCAAAATTTTTTCCCCCTAGAGTCTTCCCCCGCTTTTTCACTTTCAAAAGTTGGGAAAATATGGGATATAGCTTCCCCCAGTAGTTATATATTTGGGTGCCCCCCGTAGTTATAAAATAGCTGCCCCCAGTTTTTATAGCTGCCCCCAGTAGTTATATAATAGCTGCCCCCAGTAGTTATAATAGCTGCCCCCAGTAGTTATATATAGCTGCCCCCAGTGTTATAAATAGCCCCCGCAGAAATTTAAATAATAGCGGCCCCCAAGTTAAATATAGGGGCCCCCCCATAGTTAAATATAGTGGCCCCCAGTAGTTAATAAAGCTCCCCCCAGTAGTTTTTTAATAATCTGCCCCCAGTGGGTTTAAAATTATGGGGGGGGCGGGGGCCCCCGTATTATATAATAGCTCCCCCCAGTAGTTATATATAGCTTGCCCCAAAGTATTAAATATATGGTTTGCCCCCAGTATTGATATAAAAAGCTCCCCAGTAGTTTATATAATAGCGGGCCCCCCATTAGTTTTTATAATAGCTCCCCCCATTAGTTATATAAATAGCTCCCCCCATTATTTTATAAAATAGCTGCCCCCCAGTAGTTATATAATAGCGGGCCCCCAGAAAATTTATATATACAAACCCCCCGGCAGGCAGGACAATTATTTAAAAAAAAAAAAAAAAAAAGTAATAAGTAGCCACTCACCCCCCCCCCGGAAATCCCCCGGCCGAGCCCCCTCCTCCCTGGGCAGCCGCCCGAGCGAGGGCCCGGGGGGGGGTTGTGACGTAAACGGGTGCACACACTCCCTCGCCACTCATCTTTGGGTAGATTGCGGCGCTCATGGGGGCGCCGCATCTACAGCAAAAGGGAAAGAAAGGGCGGAAAATCACCCCCTCCTCTTCTCTGAAAATGAAACCGGCCCCGCTGACGCAGCTGCTAGGTCTGCGCATGGAAAAAAATTTATGGGCGGCCGCGCAGAGAAATGCCGACCCCCGGGCCCTGAAGTCGGGCGGGCCCGTCGGCATAAAGTTTAGCTCCCGGCTGCCCCGGCAGGGACCGTTTAAGGGGCCCGGTGCCGGGGGGTGGGCCCCGGGGTTGGGGGATCCCTTTTTAAAACCATAGTTTTGGAATATCTAATGCGGATAAATTTACCTCTGAAGAGTTTAAGGGATATTGATTGCGGGAAACCCCCAAATATAAGTGTCGGGTTTTCACAAAAACGATCCCTGCTTTATGTAAACCCAATCGGCCCTTTCTCCCCCGGGTCCTGAGGGATGTACTTAAAATTTTTTGGACCCTTACAATTAAAAAAATTTAACTATAGAAAAAATTAACAGTAGTTAACATCTACGGGAAAAATGCAGACTGTAAAGGACTTGAGGTAAAGGTGTCCCTTTAAGTGGGTAAAGGAGTCTTTCAAGTATCTAGGAATCCACATTCCAGTACATAGAGACCGGGCATATGAACTAAATTTTCTTTACCTCCTTCAGACACTTATGGGGGACTTGACTAAGTGGGATAAGAAGGACTTCTCCTGGGTGGGGAGAGTTAATATTATTAAAATGAACGTCCTCCCCCGACTCTTATATCCATTTCAGACCATTCCCATTGGACTTCCAAGCTCCTTTTTTCAAGAATTCAATAAAACTATTAAAATATTTGTCTGGTCAAATCAGAATCCTAGAATTGCGAGAGATGTACTGATTAGACCCAAGGGGAAAGGGGGGTTAGCGCTTCCGGATATGAAGGCATATTATATAGCCTCTATAGCAACCAGAGTTGTGGATTGGTTTCACTCGAGGGACACCAAGAGCTGGGTCAGGATGGAGGAGGATATGTGTGGTATGGCGCTTTCAGCCATCCCTTGGCTCAATTCACGGTTACTTAAACCATGTTCATTTCGTTGGCCTCTGATCGCGCACGCCACGGCGGCTGGGTTTAAACTGTTTGGGCGGCAGCACAGCCTTTTTTCGCCTAATGGGCCGCTTACGCCGGTGGGGAACAACCTGGAATTGGTCGTATATGCGCCCTGCTTGGCTTATCAAGATTCCCAAACAAGGAGGCCAACCACTTTTAGAGACTTTGTGGTCTCAGCATCTCTTAAAACATACGAGGATTGTGTACCACCGCAATATAGAAGCCCTAATATATGGCTACAATACATGCAGCTACGGCACTTTTTTACCACCAATAAGGTCAGATGTGCATTGACTAGACCATTGACTGACTTTGAGAGGCTGTGTGCCCATAGGCAACGCCCAAGGCGTCTCATTTCTCTAATATATAATATAGTAATAGTCGATCTAGCGGCCCCTAAACCTGCATTCCAAACTAAGTGGGAACTTGAACTGGGCAGTGCACTCTCCACAGAGGAATGGGACAAAGCTTGTATTCTGACTCATAAGGCCTCTACCTCCTGTAGATTACAGGAATTTAGCTACAAGGTCCTCACAAGATGGTATAGAGTCCCTACACTGCTGCACTCTATCTATCCGCAGCTATCTCTCTGTTGGAGGTGCGGCACAGCTCAGGGCAGTATGTCTCATATTTGGTGGGGATGTGAGGAGCTACGGTCTTTTTGGACCAAAGTGGTAGACATCATTGCAATTATCACGGGCTGTCGGCTCCGAGATGACCCTGCGGTCCTCCTTCTTTTAGTGTTACCACTTTCTGTCCATGCGCTCAAGGGAAACTTGATTACCTTCCTCCTGATTGCAGCCAAAGCTCTGATACCTAGAAAATGGAGGTCCTCTCAGGTCCCTACCATAGCAGAGTGGTTCAAGGAAATTTTTCACTTGCAGCGCATGGAGGAAATACGGGCGGACCAGACACACACCGCTGAACGATATCTTAATACTTGGAGGGAGTGGATGGAGTTTACCTATTCAGCGGAGTTTAGAAACATGGTCTGAGAGTATGCATGTGAGGACCTGGGATCTATAGACACCCTAATTCTGTGATGGGAGCTCGTAGTGGGGCGGGGGGTGTGGGGTTCGGTCGGGCCATGTCCAAAAATATACTTTGGTATATTATTATTGTTATTTTCTTGGTGTTTTCGTTATGTTGTAGAATTAGGTCCTTGGTATTTTCTAGGCTAAGTTAGGCATGGTCATATGGCAGAAGTTATATGTGCAGTGATCCAGATGATCTCCTGATAGCTGGGACACAGCATTCTCTCCATTCCCCTCCCCCCCCCTTTTTTCCCCTTTCTTTTTCTTTCTCCCTCCCCCCTTTCTCTCCTCTCCTTCCCCTTGTCACCCTACCTCTTCCACACTTCTCCCTTTCCCTTCTCCCTTGCTCAGATTCACTGCTACGGAATGTTAATCTTCTAATTTGAGTTGTGGATTCTTTAGGTTATGCGGCTTTGCTTTTTGGTAAAGTCGTTTAGGTTTTGTATACCCTTTACATCATTGTGCTGTTTGATGATCACTACTTTTGTGCATTTTCTTTTCTTTATTGTCCTGTTCGATCAATAAAGTTTGGTTTGAAAAAGAAAAAAAAAAAGAATATAACTGCAATTATATGGCCGCTATAGACAAGAATAAACTACTAATATACTGTTCCTTTTGCATAAGAATACAAGTACTATAATATTGCGCACCATGTGCAAAAATATAAGTATTATAATATAGTAAAGAATAGCATTAATATCATACACTCCTATGTACAGTTGTCCCTAAAGATACAATGGCCTCACGAAACAAGATTTTCAACATACAATGGTCTTTCCTGGGACATTGTATGTTGAATCTGGTTTCAAGACACCATGTCCCAAAAACTGATCCAGCCAATTATTATGAATATTTTACCTGTAAAACATCTGTATTAGCGGCTCTTTTGGGTACCACATGCGGGTAGACCCAATTTTCTTATTTTCTGGTACATTGTATAAAGTACATGACCCAACGAAACTTCTATCCTCAAAATAGAAAGTGAGTTGCAGCTTCCAGCAGCTCTTTCTGACATTACATATATGGACTTGCTTTAATTGTATTAGTTATTTGCTTTATTATCTTTAATTTTCATTTTGCATTATGTTGGATGACATTTTAGGACCTTGAAACCAATTGCCAGCTTTTCACATATAACATATAATGAACAACATATTATATAATTCAGCATATAATGATTTCAACACACAATGGTTATCCCGGAACTAATTATTATTGTATGCTGAGGGACCACTGTAGAAAACTATAACTAGTAGAATACTATCCCTTATATACTGGTGTGTTTTTTCTGTCCTATAGGAGGTTCGGACTTTCTCTTAAGGGTGGGAGCGCTATCCGTCATTCCTGGTTGTGTACAATGTAGTGAAATAGAAACTTCCCCAGAAACAGAAAGAAACAGAAATTGCTTTTCTCTTTGTTAAAAGAACAACATATAAAGTATGAGACCTAACAACTGTATACGTAATAATGAACGAAACATACATACCCCTATACGCAAATGGAGGTCCATTCATGCCATGTCTGCAACCCTATTCTAACTTTGCCCCCCACCAGCACCCCGGGAACCAATGTGACATAAGTATGATTAGGGTCTATTGACCAAAACATCCACCATTATTGTCACTTTCTATGCACAAAAATCTATATGCATGTGGAGGAGGCTTTGGATATTCAATAAATATATTATGTTTGCATTAAATCGTAATTGATTTATCTGGTGTGCTGTTGTTCTACATGCTATGGGCGACATGTATGAATGGGGCTGCGCCAGATATCTGGCATCTTTTCAGCCCGATACCAGACGCAGCCCCATTCATACATTTTTAAATCTCCCGCACGCCACTCCCGGGCGCATTGCGTCGCTCTGTAATGCGCCCGATCTCAGGGGGTGGGAGGCGGGGTGCACTAGAAACGTAACGGAGATGCATATTTATAGCTTTGCTACAGCATTTCTAGGTGCATTACAGCTGGAACAGGTATACCACAGACAGTGTCGGACTGGGGGGTCTGGGGCCCACAGGTGAGTTGATCTTGGGGGGCCCACCCTACTGTACATGAAAATATTACCGGCCTCTCGGAAATAAACGCCCCCATTTTACCACATAATACAGTGTGCAAACAAAACTGTATTGTGTAGTACAATAACAAGAGAGTCACATATCTGTCTGTCTCACATATAATAGACACAGGGCTAAGTAGCTCCATCCATATCCCCCTCCACCCACATACAATATCCCCTCCACCCACATACAATATCCCCCTCCACCCACATACATATCCCCCTCACCCACACAAAATATCCCCCTCCACCCACATAAAATACCCCCTCTCCACCCAATAAAATATCCCCCTCCACCCACATACATATCCCCCACCACCCACATAAAATATCCCCCTCCACCCACATACAATACTCCCCTCCACCCACATAAAATATCCCCCTCCACCCCCATAAAATACCCCCTCCACCCACATACAATATCCCCCTTCACCCACATACAAATCCCCATCCACCCAAAAACACTATCCCCCTCCACCCACTTAAAATATCCCCCTCCACCCACATACAATATCCCCCTCCACCCACATAAAATATCCCCCTCCACCCACATACAAAATCCCCCTCCACCCACATACAATATCCCCCCTCCACCCACATACAATATCCCCCCTCCACCCACATACAATACCCCCTCCACCCACATACAATATCCCCCCTCCACCCACATACAATATCCCCCCCCCACCCACATACAATACCCCCCTCCACCCACATACAATATCCCCCCCACCCAACAATACCCCCTTTCCACCAAAAAATTAAAATTCCCCCTCACAAAACAAAAATTTATCTTTCCCCCACATACCACAACCCCCTTAAACCACATACATATCACCCTCTTCCACACACACCATAAGAGATAATTCCCCCCTTCCACCACATAAAAACCCCCTCGACACCCCACAATACAAATCCCCCCTTTCCAATAAAATAAAATCCCCCTCCACCCCCATACTTGTAAAGGGATGCTTTCCGGCCCCTCATCCCCTGCAGAAATTACACACAAATATCTTAGAATCCCCCAATTTTCCAGCATCTCTTTACCTTCTCCCACCTCTGTACAACTTCCCAGGGGGGAGAGCGGGTACAAGCCATAACTTACAGACCTGGTATCCTAAGGGGTTGGAGGGTGGGAGAGGACTAACCCCCCTGGAGATAATGCTACAACCTATGGGCTTGCTGCCCTCTCAATTATATTACCAGGGAGGTAGACAAGAAACCCCAGGTAATAGGCAAATAGGCAAGGCCCCAGTCTGTAGGTAGGTGGTTTCCCCCAGTTTGGTAAGCTGTAGGTAGTTAGGGGCCCCTTTTTATAGGCTGCAAGCAGTTAGGGACCCCCCTTTAGATAGTATACAGGCAGTTTTGGGCTTCCCCTGAAGTAGTATACAGGCAGTTACCCCGGGTCTCCTTTTGGGGTTTTTGTGTGCAGGAAGTCATGCCCCCCCCCCCCTTTAGCTACTGTGTAGGTAGTCAGGGCCCCTTTATATTTAGGTAGCCATGGCCCCCTTTGTAGTCAGGGCCCCCCTGTAGGTAGCCAGGGCCCTCTTTAGGTAACCAGGGCCCCCCTTTAGGTAGCCAGGGCCCCCCTTTAGGGAGCCAGGGCCCCCCTTGTAGTCAGGGCCCCCTTTTAGGTAGCCAGGCCCCCCTTGTAGTCAGGGGCCCCCTTTGTAGCCAGGGCCCCCTTTGTAGCCAGGGCCCCCTTTGTAGCCAGGGACCCCCTTGTAGCCAGGGCCCTCTTTGTAGTCAGGGCCCCCCTGGTAGCCAGGGGCCCCCTGTAGGTAGCCAGGGCCCCCTTGTAGCTAGAGCCCCCCCTTGTAGTCAGAGCCCCCCTTGTAGTCAGAGCCCCGAGCACCCCCCCCCTTTTAGCCAAGGGCCCCCTGTATCAGAGCCCTGCCCTTGTAGTCAGAGCCTCCCCTTGTAGTCAGAGCCCCCCTTGTAGTCAGAGCCCCCCGTAGCCCAGGGACCCCTGTATCAGAGCCCCCCCTTTTAGCCAGGGACCCCCCTGTAGTTCAGAGCCCCCCCTTGTAGCCAAGACGCCCCTGTAGCCAGGGACCCCCTGTAATTTATAGCCACCCCCTTGTAGCCAGGGACCCCTGTACCAGGGGCCCCCCGTAGTCAGAGCCCCCCTTGTACCAGGGACCCCCCTTTTAGCCAGGGACCCTCCTTTTAGCCAGGGACCCCCTGTAGCCCGAGCCCCCCCTTTTTAAGTGGGGGTAGCAAGCCCCCCCTTGTAGGGCCCCAGGAGCCCCCCCTTGTAGAGAGCCCCCCTTGTAGCCAGGGA
The DNA here is from genome assembly GCA_025379985.1 of Phyllomedusa bahiana. Lineage (NCBI taxonomy): Eukaryota > Metazoa > Chordata > Amphibia > Anura > Hylidae > Phyllomedusa > Phyllomedusa bahiana. The sequence continues at coordinate 259,821 of JAODAL010000889.1, forward strand.
CCCCCCTGGTAGTCAGGGCCCCCCCTGGTAGCCAGGGACCCCCTGTAGTCAGAGCCCCCCCTTGTAGCCAGGATGACGCCCCCCTTTTAGCCAGGGACCCCCTGTAGTCAGAGCCCCCCCTTGTAGCCAGGGACCCCCTGTAGTCCGTGCCCCCCCCCTTGTAGCCAGGGACCCCATGTAGCAGACCCCCCCTGTAGCAGGCCCCCCTTGTAGCCAGGGACCCCCTGTATCAGGAGCCCCCCCTTGGAGCCAGGGACACCCTGTAGGCCAGAGCCCCCCCTTGTAGCCAGGGACCCCGTAGTCAGAGCCCCCCCCCCTTTTAGCCAGATTTCCCCCCCTTGTAGCCAGGGACTTCCCCCCCTGTAGTCAGAGCCCCCACCCCCCCTTTTAAACCAGGGACCCCCTGTAGTCAGAGCCCCCCCCCCCTTGTAGCCAGGACCCCCCTGTAGTAAAAAAAACAAAACAACAAACAGCCACTTACGTCAGCAGTAGGGGCCGGCGCCCGGCAGGCTGAAGGCCTAGCGTCTCCAGCCTGCCAGGGAGAGCAGCGGAGCGCAGCGCTAGTCCCCGGCTACCAGGCCGGTCTCTGGGCGCTCGGGACGGGAGGTCCTGGCGCTCAGGACCGGATGCCGGGAGACGGCCCCGGGGACACGGCACTGCCTTCCGGGCCCCCAGCGGCTCGGGGGGGCCCACCGGGGGATTCCCCGGTCCCCCGGCGGCCCAGTCCGAGCCTGACCACAGAAATGTCGCCAGAGCGCTGGAATGCGCCTGATTTATGACCTGCTGTATAGCGGGCTCAAAAATCAGGGGCATTCTAGAGTAATTTTATGTGCATAAAATTTGGCATGTTAACACCAAAATTAATTCATGTCACCCTAAATGGTTAAACAGCAGGGCGGGTGTCAGCGGCATATAGAGAGCGCTCTCGAATGAGCCCATTCCAAACTTCATTAATGGCATTATGAGGTAAGTTTATGTCAAATATGGGTAAGGGGTTAATATTGTTTTAACTTGGTCACCCCCTCAAAGATTCAATTTTCTACGCTGAACTAAAAACACACTTTGTACTTGGAGATTACCTCTATGGTATTGTATAAATTAAGAAGCCAGGCTCTTGTCCACCTCCTAACAAAATCATACCATCAATTGCAGGGGTGCCAGTGAAATAAAAAATCCTATACTCACCTTTCTCCCGTCCCGGTTCCAGCGCTTGGTTTTCCCAGTGCTGAAGCAGCTGATTGGCTGGAGCGGTTTCATGCCACTAATTTACATCACAATTTGAAAGTGAACAGCTCCTAATCATGATGTAAGTAAAAGCAATTGAGGTCCCTAATCAGAAGGTTTTTTTTTTATTTTTTTATTTTACTGGGTCTCCAGGAGCTGCTAGTTTGATTTTGTTAATAAGTGGAAAACACCTTTTAAGTCTCCACTTGATTTCCCAATGTAGTGGTTAAAATATGTTTCCTCAGACGTTTTTGTCGTTCCTGTGTTTTTTGGTCCACATATGTCTGCAGACAGGAGCTCAACAGGGTATCTACAAAACACACATGCTCTGACAACTAATGGTGTATCGTTTCCACACAAACATTACATCTATAGGATCAACAAAGTTTTGTGTAGATGCCATTCATTTTTGCATCCCCAACATGGGTAGGACCTGCTCAGATTCACTACTTATCCCAAAACACTGTTAAAGGGGTTTTGCTAGGAAGTGAGTTCCTTACCTCTTATCTGCTCAGGAGAGAATATAAACAAAGCATGTTGTCATGAAGGGCTGTGGGGGTGAGAGGGAGGGGGGTGACCAGAGAGCAAGGAAGCGTCTGTAAAGTTTACTCAAATAATAACATTACAGTGGATTCTCCATACAGCAGACAGACTCATACACTGCACGTTGTCCCCAGCCCCTTGCAAGCTCCTTCATGTTCCCTGTCATCAGATAAGAAGTGCAAACACGCAAGTGCGGCCAGATCAGCTCCCTGTCAGCTCCTGGTCGTGTCTAATGTAAACTTTCAGGAAACTAAGGGGGACTGAGCAATGCTGTAGCTCTCACAGGCTTCACTTTTTGTAATCACATATATTTAGAAAAGTGATTAAATACCCATTTTGGAGGATTCCACGTCAACATTACATCGTGGTAAAACCCCTTTAAGTTGGAATAATGGCACTGGACTATAGCATCCTTGAAGTTACAATCCCTTCAAGCTGTAATCTGTGGACAGTTTCCATGTAATAGTGCAGTTTTGAGAATAGTCCAGTGTTTTCTAAGAATGGATGAAATGTCCCTCTTAATTATTGTTTGCGTAATAAGTTTAATATCAGAAGAAGACTGATGTAACTTTGGAGAAGGTGAAAATGTGGCATATCTTGTGCCCTTGTGTAGGCTGAGGATAACATTCTTTTTGGTTATTCACAGGTCCCCAAAGCCTTTATGTGAAGTGGCCAACTTAAAATATTTAAATCTTGAGGATCAGAGCAGTTGTATTTGATCCTTAAAAATAATCTCACCAGAATTCAAGACTTAATTTGCACCTGTTAGAAGATATCAAGATGTAAACATTGTTCATAGCTGTTTTTTTCAGAAACAAAAGGAATCTGGGTTCAACCATCAGTCAGTATTAAGTTCATGTTCAAGAAATCTTACAAAATTCAAAATTATGTGAGTTTGCTGAATATTAAAAGTATTGGTATTCAGAAAATAAAATAATTCTAGACACAAAGCTTTAGTATCCATCCAAAATAACAAAACATCATCAATGAAGGGTACTGCTTGATAATACCCATCTCCATGTACTGTGATGGGGACTTGTTTATCTGCAACCAAACCAAACAAAAAACAACTTAGCCTAAAAAGTGCTTAATGTGCCTCTATCTCAGTATCAAACACCAACAAAAGTCTGATCAAAAATAAAATAGTTTGAGTCTAAGAACAAAATCCAGAAGATAAAAAATCAAAGAAACATGATCTTCAAAGGCTCGTAGTTCATGAAAGTAATCAATTGCTCTTAACCCAATTCCAATAGGCAGTGTTGAACTCTAAGGCTATGTTCATGCAGCTTAAATTTGGACGTATTTCAGTCCGTAATTACGCGCCGGAGTGCGCAAATTACGTCTGGAATACGTCCAAATCATTACGGTAATTCACAGAGTGCGCAAATTACGTCTCCTCTCCTTGCTCGGTGAATCCGCTGGGCGGGGAGATAATTGACATGTGAATTACCAGCGGCGTATATGCGTCGCTGGTAATGCAAGTCTATGGGCCGGCGAGGTGCCGGCCCACCGCTCCCTCCCCCGCTCCCGCCCCCGGCCACGCGGCGTAATTGCGGGGCGTAATTATGCCCTGCAAATACACCGTGTGAACCTAGCCTAAGGATCCAAGTGACGATGGAACTATTTTGTGATAGCACCAAATCTTGAAGTTGATGCATCAGATGTACAGAATCCCTAAAGTAAGATTATAATGGTAAAACAAAAGCTTGCGACAAACCATCAATGTATACTGCATATACACACGCAAGGTCAGGCCCATTAATTCAACAATGGGACAGCACCAGAGATTTTCTTCAGCTTTTATGCACCTGCAGTAATATGTAAAAAGTAGGGTTTACCAGATCCACTGATAAAAAGATCAAATTTCTTTGTAGAGCTCACACCATATGGCTTTGATGACTTAGTTGATCCAGTTTTGTTTTAACACCTCAGTAGAATCAGAAAGCAGCGTGGAATAAATGTATTACTTAACGTTGGGCCTCAGCAACACATATTCCACTTTTTCATTATAAAATGAATATTTGAGTACAGATCATGAAGTACCATCCTTTCAGCCACAGTGAGGTTTTGTTCACGGCTTATTTGTCCGCGGATTGGCGCCGTACTCCGCGCCGGATTTGCGATGCAGTACGGCGCCAATCCGTCGGAGTAATTACGGTAATCCACTGCTCCCTTTTGGCCCTGTTCACACGGT